>BJCM01063019.1:0-39407 GCA_018326385.1 Flaveria bidentis | reverse complement strand
TAATCTTAGACCCACACCTAAAGTGAGGGTTCCATATGATCCCTCTTCTTACCATACATTCATCAAACGAACCCGCCACCTTTATTGTTGCCAACAAATATCCTTAATGGCTTATTGTCATGGCCAACGGATACTCAGGTATCATTAGAAATAACACCAGGTCATTGGTCATTCATCTCGTCTCTAATGATAATGTAGTTGTATGTAAGTGGGTCTCAAGCTTAAGAGATATCAAACACCCATTAAATATGTTACAAGGCACACTTAAACCACAATTGTTTATGCACAAAGATAAAAGATACACAAATTTAAGAAACATCACCACAATATGAGGAGCTAAGGGGGAGGTTGTTCATCAGGTTAAAGGGGGCAGCGGATGCAAGGTCAAGAGGAGCTGGGTCAACTAAGTCAAAGGTCAACAGGGAATGGGTCAGCTTCAACAACGGTTTGGTGTAATGGTTTGTTTATTTAGTTTGAAGACTATGGACAGTGTTTCATGCATTTTGGCTAAATTATCGGTCTAGACATTGTAATGTATTTTGGATGTATGTACTGCTGATTAGATGTTATGGTTTAATGTATTTTAGATGATGTTTTAGTCTGAAAAATGTTATTGTTTTTAGATGCTAATGTATTAGTAATGGAAGTATTTTTAGTAGGTTATGATTATGATAAATGTTCTATATTATGGATGGGTTGTTTAAGTGAGTTGGTTAT
The DNA here is from genome assembly GCA_018326385.1 of Flaveria bidentis. Taxonomy (NCBI): domain Eukaryota; kingdom Viridiplantae; phylum Streptophyta; class Magnoliopsida; order Asterales; family Asteraceae; genus Flaveria; species Flaveria bidentis. The sequence continues at coordinate 38,690 of BJCM01063019.1, read as the reverse complement.
GATAATGTGTTTATGGACAACATAGATATGGTAATTTGTTTGTTTTGGTATGCAAATGTTTTAATATGGACATTACAAAACCTGTCTTAAAAATAACAAAATTATCACCGACAAAATCATAGTACTTTCATCACAAGAACCATTATCAGTACAACATTATATACATGTATAATTGAAAGTGTTAGCTATATGTAATTTCTTGGCTTTTATATTTTGACCACATAAGCTTGGTGATTTTTATATTTGGTTCTTTTTTATTTGCTTTGTCTTATGACATGTATTTATGTTTATATAAAAAAGTGAATTTAGTAATTAAAGAATGTTTTAAATTCCTATTTATTTAATTTGTATCATAAAATATAAGTGGATGAAAGGAGCATAAATTATCATTTATAAATATTAGTATGCGTTAATGATTTATTATTTTTTGATCCACCAAATTATTTGATGTCTTTGGTTTCTTAGTCATAGTGATAGTCATTATGATATTTTTTGTATTCTGGCTTTCATATTCAAGTACATGATACAATTACCCGTGCATCGTGCATGGAGATATTTCTAGTTTATTTGAATTACATGCCTAAAACCATTGACATTGCATTTGATTCAGATAAAGACAAAACTACACTAAAAAGGGGGCTAATGTTAAGAATAAGCATCATACAAATTTGAGTTTCCAAATTTTTTATTTCACTTTTACTAGGATTATCTCCATCGAATAATAACACATGGGTGGGTCAACTTATCCAAAGAATCGACATTTGGAGATTTGTACATTCACAGTAGCTTCACTAGCCAAAAATATATATACACAAAAATCTGATTATTCAAAATCACTAAATGTACTTATCAAGGACATGACAAGAATCTTCTTGTTGGGTTTTGATGTGTCCAAGAAGTTCTCACCATGAAACTTCGACCACATTAGCAGACCACCATAGGAGCAAGTGGATGAGGAAAAAGAAGACATGAGAGATTGCATGGGAAGGGGTTTTAGTTCAACGAAAGACATATTTATTGTATTAAAACGAACTTGAAATGACAAATATACACTCACGTGGGAGGCACGTGGGGCTGATTTAATAGAGAAAACTAGTGGCCCTCTAATTGGAGGACTAAAATTGCAACCAGTTGATAGTTTGAAACTAAACTTGTATTTTTTTTTTAAACTTAAGCATCAAAACCACGACTTGAACATAACCTGGAAACCATCATTGTAATTTACTTGTTTAAATATGTTGTTTTGAGGAAATGAAAGAAATATAATTTATCAGAGTAAATATAAAATTTAGACTAAAGTACATTTACCATGTAAGATCCAACTGAAATTAAATTTTTTGAACTACAAGATTGTTGTGAAATAAATCATCCAATAAAAGAAATATAATTTGTGTAAGTAATTATAGAATTCATATAATATTTACAAAAGTTGATTGTCTCGTAATTCTTGTTAAGATTATAACAATATTGATTTTGATATTACTTTTTTTTTCATAGCTACATGTAAACGTTTTGTATATTGAGTTTGTCTGTATATTACATGCACTCATACACCTTTCCTGCATGTATTATGAATACATACGTCCAATGTGTGTGTGTGTGTGTGTATATATATATATATATATATTTGTATGTATATATAAACGAACTTATGAGTATACACGTTAAACTTTTAAAAAATGACTATTGAGTTATTTATGAATAAAATAAATGAACTTTGTTACATAATTCCTAATTTCCTATGCTTTTCTATGATGACCATCCGCGATGCTTTTCTTCATAGATGGATGCCATTAACTTTTTGACACAATTTAAATTAATATTTCTTCAAAATAGATTATAGAAACAAGAATGAATTTTATAAAAGCATTTATCTTAAGAGCATTCACAACTCATGACATATAATTATGTGAGCGTGAGTTCTTAAATTATATGAGATTATTTTGAGTGGTTGTGAGTGAAGAAAAGAGGAAATATTGTTGTTCATTTGTAAATTTAAGAATTCACTAGTCAACCCTTATAATTTTATTAATATTTTTAAAAGTGGTTGGGAGTGAAAAGAAAGAAAAGTTAATGAAAAAATTATAAAAATATATTATTTAATTGAAAAGAGAGAGAAGAAGTGATGATTTTTAATGTAATTATAAAAATAAAAATAAAGAATGGGATGTGAGTAGGGATGTTATTTTTACCCGAACCCGAATACCGAACCCGACTCGACTCAACCCGAACCCGACTAAAATGGAACCCGACAAACCCAAACCCGATTAAAAAGTAAACCTGAACCCGATAAACTCTTTAGGATCACTAATTGAATACGTTTTTGGTAAATCGGGTTAACCCAATTAACCCAATTAAGAGAATACATCAAAAAAAATTATATTGAGTTTCCATATATTTGTATTATGATTACATGTTTATAAAATTTGAATTATGTTTTTTTTTAGGTTCTATTTATTATTATTATTAATTTTCAATTGAGATATAAGATTGTAGAGTCAAACGACGGTCACTTTCAATCGGTATTCAGGAATCGGAAATCAACAATAAATATATTCAAGTCTACTCTAATTAATAATACTTTGGCTTATCTTGGCTATATGTTTTTGTTATTCTATACATAAATGTTCTTTATCCAAATTTTAAATTATGATACTGTCATGAAAATTAATTTATTTTGATTTATTACCAATTAGTTTGATGATTACTTACATGAATTTAATTAGGAGTTTTAATTTTTACTTTAAAAACTGATTATGTTGTTTAGAAAATTTGGTTTGGGACAAATTAAACATTACAAACCTATAAGTATAATTTGATTAACAACCCAATTAATAGCCCAATAAGAAACCCGATTACAGAATAAAATGACCCGAATAAACCCGATTACCGAAACTCGACTACCAATAAACCCGAGCTTTATTTTGGTCAGGTAGGATTTCAACATAAAAAAACCAGATCAATCCGACTCGACGAACCTGAAATCCGATTAAAAAACCCGATCTAACCCCCCCTAGATGTGAGTGCTCTAAGGGACGATTTATGCCAAATCACCAAAAATCAAATTACAATTATGTCCTCCATTTTCAACCTTCAAATCTTGATATTATTATGTTCAGACCTCTGGTTCACAGGTGAGATAACAATGGAGGCTTTGAAGGTATGGTCATCACGGCCTCTTAGGCACTTCTTTCATTTAGCTTCATCGTCTCCACTTCCAACTTCTAAATCTTACATACGTTCTACTGTCATCCGCTGTTGTTCTTCTTCTTCCTCCGCCGCCGCCGCCACCGCCGCCACCACCACCACCACCGCTGCCGTGCCAAAACAAGGTGGAAGGGGTAGGAGACAACCCTCTGGATCGAGTGCAACTTCCACCTCCGACAGAGATGCAATTCGCGCAATTCGTCTCAAAAAGGTTTGATTTCTTGTTTCTAGGGTTTTGCTTTTAGTTAGTTTGTCGAAATTTGCTTTGATAACGAAATTGATGTGTCGTTGAGTAAATTGGAGTCGAAATTTGTGTGATTGCAGTCGCTGAAGTAGGGATGAATCGATAATGCACCTTAATTTCTAATACGCACATGTCACAGTTTGATTTTTTGGGTTAAACCTACGTAATTTATATGCAATTATGCGTATTTAACATCAGTTTTGAGTTTATTGTAGTTTGTGCATATATATTGTTATATTTTATGAAAGTAATGTGATCTTTTTTGAAGGTGGAAGAGTTAAGGAGCAAGGGAATTGAACCCTATGCTTACAAGTGGGATAGAACCCATACATCTAATCAGTTGCAAGAGATTTATAAGCACTTAGAAAATGGTGAAGAATCAAACAGTGAGAGTGATCAAGTATCAATATCGGGAAGAATTGTGGCGCGTAGGGCTTTTGGAAAACTCGCGTTCTTGACTTTGAGGGATGATTCTGGGACAATTCAGGTGTGCCGTTAAAATATATTCTTGTCACCGTCATGTTATGTAATGTGTATTTGAAAGATCATATTTATGTTTTGTCACTGATTATCTGCATAACGAGGTTGTGTTCTACTACTGATATGTTTAGTTATGATTTCAGCTTTACTGCGAGAAAGAAAGGCTTGTAGATGACCAATTTGAGCAATTAAAAAACCTTGTTGATATAGGTGACATATTGGGTGCAAGTGGCTCTATTAAGAGGACTGAAAAAGGTTAGCCTTTGCAATGCCATACTGAATTCCACCAAAGATAAATATTATATCAAAGTAAAACAAATTACAAATACAACTTACCACAATATGTGCGGAGTTATTAGTCTTTATACCATTTTTATGTGTTTTCAGGGGAGCTTTCTGTATGTGTAAATTCGTTTTTGATTCTCACGAAGTCTTTGCTTCCATTACCGGATAAGTTTCATGGTCTAACAGATGTAGATAAGCGTTATCGCCAGCGGTTAGGTTTCTTATACCTTTGCTGTAAATGGCTAAATACATTTGTGCATTCCTTTATATTTAATAATATTACGGCCTTAAGATTGGCTTACAGTTATGACATATCATAAGCAATTTTGTTTTCTTGTATAGATACGTAGATATGATTGCAAATCCAGAGGTTGCTGATGTGTTCCGTAAAAGAGCAAAGGTAGGTTTCGAGTATTAAATTATCTTCATTATTTCCTTTATATTACTCATATAATGCTAAAGAATAAAAACGCAATTACTTAAGATGCTAGTATGCTGATTTGAGCTTCACTTCAGTAGATTGTTTCGGTCATACGCCAGACGGTCGAATCCGTGGGGTTTATTGAAGTTGATACACCAGTTCTGCAGGTTTTGAAATCATCTTTGAACTTTGTTTGATATGAGGATTTGATTTTCATAAATATTATTTATTCTTAAGTTAATTTGATTTATTAGGGAGCAGCAGGTGGTGCTGAAGCTAGACCATTCATTACACACCATAATTCTCTTGGTAGGGATCTTTACCTGAGAATTGCTACTGAACTCCATTTGAAGAGAATGTTGGTGAGGTTCTAAAGGTTTTAACTTTAAAAATTACATAACAGCTCTATTAACTTGGTTCAGTTACTTATGATTTTGTTTTACATTTTTACTTAATTTTTTGTAAGAGTGTATTTATATTCCTATAAGAGTTCTGATTGTAATATAGGTTGGAGGATTTGAAAAAGTATATGAGATTGGAAGAATATTTAGAAATGAAGGCATTTCAACTCGTCATAATCCAGAATTCACAACTATAGAGGTAATACATATATTAGAACCTCTTAGTGTCATTTTGATCAGTTTTATTCTCAAAATGGTTCAGATATATGAAGCTTACTCAGACTATGAAAGCATGATGAACATGGCTGAAGAAATTGTAACTCAATGTGCTCTTGCAGTTAATGGGAAGCTTACTGTTGATTATCAGGTGTGTAAACCCATAGTTTGAATAGTTAAGTTTCCAGAAAAAGTTCACATGTATATTCCAAAACTCTTTTGACTCGTTTACACACACTGATTGGTCTTGAGAAAATACACACACAATATTTTCTCTTTCCTCTCCATCTCGGTTGATTACTTTTTCTTCCCAATAAAAGAAGAGAGTCCGATACATTAAAATGAAGCCTGAAAATACTAAAAGTCTTTGCGGTTTTCATTGATCTTTAAGCTTTTATCAAAGAAATAAGATTTAAGAAATCTTGAATCTAACCGTCCATAACTTTTATACATTAAATGTATAACCTTGTTATGCAATATAAACAAATACTGAAAAAAATTAATGTTCTATTGAAATTTATTATGTGAAATGTGAAATTTTATTTTCTTTAAGTTAAATTGCTTGAAATGATGTGCTTATATGTAATCTTGGTGAAGACGTGAACGTGAAGTTATTGCATTACTTGTTTCTACTTTTTTGAAGACATTTCTTTGACCATGTTTGGTATTAAAAATGTCTCACATAGCATTATTGCACTAATTTCTTGTATGGATTGTTTTTAAAGAATAAAGTTAATAAGAAAGATAGAGGGGGGGGGGGGGGGGGGGGGGGAGAGGGTGAGAGGTAGAGAGAATGTGCTTACTTTAGGAATGAAAGAGAATCTTAACTTTTATGTTTTCTTTTTAGTCAAGAACATAGTTCGGGATAGCAAGTTTCAATGATGCATACATGTATCTATGAAAATCAGCGTTGAAACTCTTTTCTTTCAGCCTTTGAATCTCCAGCATCTCTTTCAACTTTCACCTATCATTACTAATGTTGCTAGTTAATAATTAGTCCAAAATCCGTTGAATATTATGGATTTACGTGCAGGGTGTGGAAATAAATTTAGAAAGACCTTGGAGAAGGGAAACAATGCACAATTTAGTGAAAGAAGCTACAGGAATTGATTTTATTGAATTAGGAAATGATCTTAATGCTGTTAAAGAAGCAGCATATAATGCGCTTAATATAGGTCCCAATAATCAAGACAGGCATTTGATTGAAGCATGTTCATCAGTTGGCCATGTGCTTAATGAGGTCAATTTCAATTGTTTTTTACTTTTTTAAGATCTAATTTAAGTAATATACTAACAATTATAGATTTTTTCAGGTTTTTGAGATGGTGGTAGAACCCATACTCGTGCAACCTACATTTGTGTTAGACTATCCTGTTGAGATATCTCCTTTGGCAAAGCCCCATCGGAGGTATGAATGATTATATTTGTTGTTGAATGGATATTGTTTATATGGTAGACTTCATCTGTCCTGAAAAGAATATAGAGGTAGTAATTTCGATCCATCTTCAAACAAGTCAAATGGATAAAGTTTTAAAAAAATAGCTGATAGGTGAACTACTGCTCAAATGGACGGGTCAAAACTGCTGAAAGACTATACAACCTCCCTGATTGTTAATGTTATAACATTGGTTTTGTAATAATAATCTACCCATCCATATTTTTTAAAAAAATTAAAACAAATGGATAAAGAATATGTTTAGTAGGTCAACCCATCCTAGCCCAGCCAGCCTCGGCACAAACTTAATATGACTTGTTACCCATCTCGCGTATTTTCCCCATGCAATTTCTATGTTAATCTCATATTTGCTTTGGGACGTGTGTGATGTCAGTGAAAGGAATTAGTTGTGTTTGATGTTTTTCTTAAATTGAACTATATGATTTATACTTAAGAATTATTTTCCCTTGTTAACACAGGCATGCAGGTTTAACAGAGAGATTTGAACTATTTATCTGTGGTCGTGAATTAGGGAATGCGTTTTCTGAATTAACTGATCCTTTGGACCAGGTATCTTCTATACGGACCTTGCTAACTGTTCTCATTTTTTTATTTTTATATTATTCAGTCGTTTAAAACCACAAAAAAGTTATGTAACTAACAAACGACGACAGCGAGGAAGGTTAGAAGAACAAGTGAAGCAGCATAATCAAAAGAGAGAAGCTGCAACTTCAAAAGCTTCAGATACAAAAGATGATGACGATGTGTCTTATGAAGTTACTCTTGATGAAGATTTTGTAACCGCTTTGGAATATGGGATGCCACCAGCTTCAGGAATGGTAAAACTCAATTCTTTTTCATGTTATTTTAATTGATTTTTTTTTGTAAAATTATAATGTTACTGGTCAAATATGCTGTTTTTTCATCTTTATGGGGTAATTTTAATTTCAGGGGCTTGGGATTGATAGGCTGGTGATGCTTTTGACAAATTCAGCCAGTATTAGAGATGTCATTGCTTTCCCTGTGCTTAAGATTCAACAATAGCATACTGCAGTTTTGTATTTTCAGGTTTGTTTTAATATTAATCTCTTTATTCATAGACTTGGTTTAAGGAAGCGCGAGGCGTTACAAGGTATTTAGATACCGCTTAATGTGCAACTAAATAAGCTTTATTTACAGTCCCTTGTCATCTTTTTTACACATCAACTAATATTTCATAATTATTTCACCCCTTTTGGTTTTTATACATATGGCCTCTTATATATTTTAAATCAAAATTTAATGCGTGGAACTGTTATTCTTGCATTTGTTCTTTTATCATCTTAATTAGATATGTATAACTTTCCAATGACTGTGGTATTCTCCATAGAATCAATTATTATATTTCATTTAATTAAATTAGAAGCTAGATTTAACATTTTATGTTGATGCTAAATATCAGTATTTCCTTTTAAATATATCCAACCCTTGGGAAATTCTGGTGTATAAGTTGTTGGAGTTGCTTATATCTTAAAGTTTCTTGATTCGATAGTTTAAATAGTTGATTGTAAATGAATAAACACCAACCATTTAAATTTGATCAGAATTAATATAATATCATTATGGCTTTTAAATACATGTAATATTATATTATTTAATTTTAAAATAATTGAGAATCGACATAGATAACAACCATTTACTCAACTGCTTAATATTCCACGATATTATTGGTTGTGATATATACATGAGGAACAAGATGTGATACCCTCTTTTGTCACTTGTCCATGCGAATTGGATTCCATTGTGATAAATGTTTTTAAAATGATTTTACACAAAACAATTGTTTGTTTATTAAGAAAATGTTATATATCACGTGTTTAAAGTGGAGTTGGGTTTTATCTGTTAAATATTATATTTGAAAGTCGTTGTTAACAGCCAGGATTTAATCTCTATATTGTATCAAATCAACATAAATTCAATTGCAAATTTAAATTTCAAACTTATAGCCGACCTTAAGTTTGAATTCCAATTGGATTCTTTCATAATTTAATCGATGACCAAATTCAAAATTATAAAATTCAATAACCCAATTCTATTAACTCATGAAACTTAGAAACACTTGTTAAACACTCCTACTTGCTATCCATGAGAAATAGATATTTGTGTCAAAATATACACTTGCTACAAAACATGAGCTTGATGGATCAATCTTTTAAAAAAAGTAAAAACACTTATGTACAAAAAATTTTACTCAAAATCGGTCCAACACCAAACTGTCTCACCAGTTCAATTGCCATTTGTTAAAACGAACCGCTTCAATCAATACTAAATTACTAATCTAACTAGTTATAAAGTCTGGTTTCCAATCCAACCAGTTTCTTTCTTCCGCGTACAGGTTAAAAGCGAGTTTCATCTAATACTACATTTGACTCAACACCCATAATTCTGCATCAGTCTAACTCACCACCAACTATGACCCCACCCCATTGTCAGATAGTCTTAAGGACCCAACATACAGAACAAAACATTAAAAAAAAAACTGAACTTTTTGACAAATATCTAACATAGTATTACCAATAACAAATAGTTGTCAAGGTAAAGTTTCTTCACCCCCTTCAATTTCATCCCCATTTGCAAATGCAAAACACTTTTTTGCCTTGCAATAATTCATCAAAAAATACCACAAAACAGCACCTAACGTCATCAACCCGCTAACCAAAAACACGATTTTGGTAGCAATAACCATTATCACCACCAAAAACGCCGACGGAATCAGACACATCACCACCAGCCCCGGTATCCGTAGCGGCACCTTATACGGCCTTTTCAACGTCGGAAACTTCCTCCGAAGCCACACGAACGACGCAAACTCAAGCAACATCCCCAAACTGTATATAAAGTTAGCAGACGCTACGATATCCGTAAAGTCCATCTGAGAAACACTAAGTGTGATCACAGTTGATATCAGTATCCCCACCCATGGTGTATCAAACCACTTTGATCGCACCCCGAAAAACTTCGGTATGATCCCTAAATCCGCCATACCGAGCACCTGATACGCACAACTGCTCAATTGAGCCTCAAATAACCCAATACCCGATAACACAGCTCCGATCTCGATCCAAATCTTTAACCATTTACCCGATATCATCTCAGCTGCAACCGCCATGAACCCCGACTCCCACTCGCTCTGATCGACAGAAACCGCCCCGGTAACCGCCATTAATGGTATTATGTAAGCTAAACAAGTCAAGATCACGGCGGAGAAAAGCGCAGCCGGGAACGTTTTCTTCGGGTTTTCGACTTCTCCAGCCATCGTACTGACGGTATCCCAGAAATTTAAGTTCCAAAACAAGCAATTGAAGAACAAATTCCAGTCCTTTTTTACACCCTTTTGCCCCAAACTAATCCATCTGTTAGATCATATGCAAAATTGCTTCAACATTAAAAACTAAAAAAAATAAAATATTAAAATATTGAAAAAAATCATGTTGTGATCATATATTATTATGGTTACCGGACAACAGCTCCCCGGTGATTCGCCGGTTAAACTAAATTACCAGCGAATCACCTGGAAACAAATATAAAATATTATTACTTCAACAATAATAATAATAATAATATTCGTTTATTCGGTCACCCAGGTAAAATAATACCTGTGTGGCCGGATCTGCGGGATTGCGATAAGCGACATGAGGATGAACGGAAAGAGCGATATAACACCGAGAACGATGGCGGCGATACCGACGATATTCAAACCGGTGTAATTAACGAAGGAGAGAAACACGGTGGACAACAAGATCGCTAAAGTTCTCGGTAAACCAGAGGAGAAGATCGGAAACAGTTTCTTCAAGTAATCAATGCAGAGGATCGGAAACGCTGCGATGTTGATAACTCCGGTGAGGAACTTCCAGCTGCCCATGAGGGAGCCGCAGAATGGGCCGAAGGCTTTGTGGGCCCAGATGACGAAGCCGCCGTTGCCGGCGAAGGTGGTGGAGAGTTCGGCGGTGACGAGGGCCTCCGGGATGCTCCAGATGAAGGGGAATATGAGGAAACCGAGGATCGCGAGGAGGGGTCCGGCGGCCTGAACGGCGGGTTCTTCGCCGTAGGGGCCGCCGGCGACTTCGAAGTAGATGAGGAAGATGAGGGGGATGAGGGTCAGTTTTTTGCTGCTGGTGGTGGTGGTGGACGGTGGTGGTTGGGGGTTTTCCGGTGGGGGTTGGAGGACCATGGTGGCGGTGGTGGTGGTGGTGGTGATGGTGGATGAAGGTGAATTGAATTGGGAGGAGATATTCCAGCAGGAGATTTGGTTAATGTGAAAGTTGACTTGTGCAGTGCAGTTGTGAATTTGAGTAATAATTAATGATTCTTTGGAGTATGGGTTAATGGGTTATGTTATGTTATCTTGTCACGTGTGTCAATTCTTGTTACGATTCGAACATTATAATATGATGATATTAAAATGGTATATATATTTCGTGGTTGGTACTTTTGTTTTATTGCATGTATGATTTTCTATCGTTAATCTATCATCGAAAGTTTATGGTTTATTGTCAAGATTTTGTGAGATTTTATGGTTATCTTGATTTTCATAACAAGATGGGATTAATTGCTTAGTAAAAGTTACAGAATTACCTCTAGTGTGTAACTCACATGTTTAATTTAATGTTAAATGTGTAGTTTCTAATATTCAGGATTAGTTTTTAAAGATTGGATATCAAATTTAAAGTTTTGATAAAAACATAATGACCAACCCTGAATTTACTCATATAAAAATAATAAGGTTTTGTTGTTCGGAAAAAATAATAATCAGGTTTTTAGTTGGTAAATAAATGGGTAGATTATTAACTTTTTCAATATTAAATAATGAGATTTAGAATTTTATGAGGCTTATTTAAATGAATGATGTTTTGAACAAGTATGCTTTTAGAATAGACTCGTTCATTCATTCCGTATGTCATAACAAGAACCAAAATTAGAGGTGTTTGAGGCTGGTAATTAAAATGTTAGTTACCTTTTTACATGTCAATAACTTGTTTTGGAAAGCGTTTAAAATTATTTGTCCAAGTTGCCTATTTAATTATATATAAAAATAATAACATGTTCTGATTGAGTAACTTTAAATTATTTTCAGCCTTAAAAAACATATTACATGATGAATAAATAATAAAAATCTCATATTGTAATAATTAATCCGAATAAAAATAACAGCTAGAAAGAGATGCTACTACGTGTATGGTTCACCATCACGAGTTAGTAATTTAAACTTTGAAGACTGTTGAAGCAAAGGGGGTAAGAGTAGCCAATAATAAATTTTCAAGGGACTGTGAAGGAATAGATGATCAAATGATTAGCAAATCAATGAATGAATCTCAATATTAAATTGTTTGATCAAAGAATAATTAGTCATCTGAGTATAAGGCTGGCAAATCTTTTTGGTGCTTGGAGCTATGAACATTTAATAAATCTGACAGGCAAATATATCTTTTGTTTCTCCGTTTAAAAACTTTAAAAATAGTTTTAGTTTGTATGGTATCCCAAGAAATATTAAATTGTATGAAATTAAACTAGAAAGTAAACTTTTATTATGATTGATGTCGAGTTATGATAAATAAATAAAAATTGTACGAAAAACGTCCCACTTTAAAACTATAATATAATTAGGCCTTGATCTCAACGTCTATTTATCTAACACTACATATATAATAAGTAGTTAGGTTAAGAACCGAGCACTAAAGGTAACTTGCAAGAAATAATTTGCGTCGTCAAATCATCTGCAGTAGTAAAACGATCCTGATTGGTGCCAAATTACTTGCAATAGTAGAACAATCACACGCTACTCAGTTGTGCAAACATACTTTCCATTTAATTGCCAATCATTAAAATGTTATGCTTTGATACTATTTCTGTAGCCAAACTACACCAACAGTACATATAATGCCGCTAACAATTAACATGTTAAAATATATATATATATATATATATATATATATATATATATATATATGTATAATCGAGAAATAAAAGAAAGTGTGTGTAAATATAAAGAATGATGATAAAGAGATGGATCATATAGGCAATTGTATATGTTATTAGCTAACCAATTAAGGAATATCTTAAGAGACAAACTCGGTCAACGGTGGTGATATAACACTCCAACCAACAAAAGCTAACATGTCACCTTTTTACAAAATAAGATCACAAGCATAATTTTATCAATGATTTAATGTGTTACAACATCTAAAATAAACTAATAATTTTCATGTTTTGGTAGTAAAGATATAACTTTTTTCATATTATTAAACACTCATTATTATCGCCACACATATAGACTTATTAACCAATCAAACAACAAAGAAAAGTACGGCCTACCAGTTGCCTAATATACAAATAGGGTGATAAAAATGGAACTTTTATAAAAAAGAACATGTATGTATCTAAATAGTTATGTAGACAATTGAAATTGTGCCCATATGACTTGTGTCGTGATACATACACATGCACACATTAAAAATGTAAGAAAAATAAAAGAATATAAAAAGACACACTCTAAAATAAAAAAAATGAAAAGAATACTAATATGACATTGGGAAAAAAAATAAAACCCCCTAAGTTGATGAATTCATGATCGTGTTTATGTTTATTAATTTTGATTGTTACAAGCCCATTGGACCCACATTTGGACTCCGCTCCGATCTATAAGATCCGACCCATTTATCGCAAACGCAACATCATCACCCGTTACCATTCTTCTACAGTTCGATGATAAAAGAACACTCGCTGATGATTATCACCTGAAAGAAATTACAACAAAACTGCAATGGAATCACTTGTTGTAAGGCATTTCATCTGCAATCATACACCATATGGTGTGTTGATGCCCATCAGAAACCCTCCAATTTCTACCCATATCGCTAAAATTAGGGCTAATCGATCCGCGAGTTTTGTACTTCGTTCCAAGAAATCGAATTTCCAAGGTATGTAAAACCCTAAAATCGTCCATAGAACATTCGATTTTGTAGTTCGCCCAATTGGTTCGATTTTGTAGTTCGTCAAAATCATTGTAAATACTAAGATTAATTGTTTTCTGTTCTGTAATATTTGATATGAAGTTCAAATACCGATCAAAGTTAATGGATTTTACGCTAATACTCATAGATACATAGGTGGCTGATCATCTGTTTATAGTGTTTGGGGTATAGTCAGATTGATTCTGATTAACTGGTAACTTGCTTGATAAGTTCTTATATATTCATGTATGCTAAACACTCAAGTATATTATTATCTGAATACCACAATTTCTAACAGAATAAGTGCATAGTTACACTATCTCTTGCAACTGTTATGTTACAACTGTTTATATGTTTATTTTTATGTCTTGTAATCACTTTTAAAGCATGGTGTTTCACTTTAGATTTTCAGGGTTATGCAAAACCTTCTCGACTTTTGCCAGCCGATGAAGTGAAACCAACCACAGAATCTTCGATAGAGAACCTGGTTACATCTTTCAACGAAGACACGCTTGAATGCTTATACAAACTAACAATCCATACGAGTAATTACAATGGATCAGGTCTAACCAACTTAAGTTCTGGAATATTGATTTGTTTGGTAGACAAAAATGGTGATTCGATATTACAAAGGATTTCAGCATCTTCAAGTACAGATCATCCTACGCAATCAGAAGGCAAAGACTCTTCTGATTCGCTTCATTTTCAAAGAGGATCTATCGATCATTTCACTTTTGAAGGGCCTGTACTTGGAAAGCTTGAAGCTCTTTGGATTGGCCTTGACTCAGGTTAGATAATGTGTTGAATTTTATGAAATACAATTGAAGGCATCATGAATAGTTTTATGGATTTTATGGATTACATCAAAGTAACCAACTTTATTTTTTCCCTCAAGAGGGATGTTTGAGATTGCTTATTAATACAGCTTATGTGCTTAATGAAATAAGATTTGTTTTGAATGATTTAACTTTAACCTGCTTTTTCAGAACTGCCTATTGCACTAACAAATAGTCAAATAAGCTATTCAGAACACTCTAAAAACTACTTATTAATGTATCAAGGCACAATAAGCAGATAATTAGTTTTAATAAAGCGATCCCAAGCACCTCCGTAAAAGGTAACCATCTTCAAATTTTAACTCGAGCTAGTTTTTAAAGCTAACTGGTTTCTAGTTGTCTCTGTGTCACATATTGAAAATAAAACTTTTTCAAAGGCTATTTACCAATTCATCGTTGGTTATGTACAACACAAAAGCAACAGCCCTTTTTCAGAGCTTTAACGTGCTGAACAATTTAGCGATATTAGTTATAGATTAATTGTTTCTTTTTATGATTTTTTCAGGTCAGTGGAGGCTAGCAGGTGTAACAATTGCTTGTTGGTCACGATCTCCTTCTATAGAAATTGATGATCACAATTACGGTATCTTCCAGTATGATTTCATGGCAGATAACATTTTGCTTGGGGATGGAAATGATATGTCAATGGTAGAACTTAGACCAAACGTGATTACCAACATTTCTAGAGACGATTTAACCTTAACTCAAAACATTTCACAACCATCTTCACTAAACAATACATCAAATGAAGAAAGCATGAAAGAATATGCAGATTTAAAGTTCTCATTACTGCTTTACGATGCACTCCTGATCGTCACTGGATCGACAATTGCATCTTTCACTGCTGGTGACAACGCTGCATTTGCTTTCTTGACTGGTGGAATTGGTGGTTTTCTTTATCTTCTATTGCTGCAGAGATCAGTTGACGAACTGCCATCACCAGTTCTGGACCGAAGCGGGGGTCTTGACCAAATGTTTGGGCGGTTTAAAGGTCAGGTGACCACTTTGGTTTTGGCACTTGCGTTTGCTGTCATTGTGGTCAAACTTGGTTCGGGAGATGAGTCACTGGTTTTGACACCTAAGGATATTGTTGTTGGCATGATGGGGTTTCTGTCATCAAAAGTTGCCGTCTTATTGGCTGCTTTTAAACCATTGCCAGTTGGCACAAGGCAGAACTGATAGGAGGAAGTGTGTGGCTGTATACATTAGTACTCGGTAAATAGTTAGAAGCTTGTATATATACAAACACAGATGATGTATAGATGAAACTTGGTTCTAGAAATCAGTACAGGTTCTCAAACCTAATGGTTTTAAACTTTCATGGTATTATTAACTTTGAAATCTTTTAGTTAAATCAAAATTCAAAACTTATAATCATCTTCTACAATCATTGACATGATGATAATGAAATCGAGTCTTATCAAGTGTTTTACTTGAGTACCAGTTTTAGTTTTGCGAAATGCCGTTACTCATAAATGATAGGTCTTATATTTGAATGGTGTCTTGTTGTTTTGTAAAGATGGCCAGATAGGTTAAAAGAGAGGACTCGGTCAGACAATTTTTCCGAGTCAGATGTCCCGGTCAGCTACAACAAACATACTGACTGGCTGACCGGGTCAGCCAGTCAGTGGTCAGACGTGTGGTCAGACGAATCAAACAAGTATAATGAGTTTAAGGGATGTTGCATGTTGATGATGTGCATGGTATAATGAGTTGATATATATGAAAAGAATGATATTGTTATCCATTCTTTTCTAGATATAGGCATTTATTTAAGTTGAATAACACAGAAATGATTTATTATGGCTATAAAATAGATAATATATATAAAAGAGTAATCCAAATTAATTAGTAAAAAAATAAAATTGCGTTTGCCGGGAGTCGAACCCGGGTCTATTGCTTGGAAGGCAATTATCCTAACCGTTGGACTACAAACGCTGATTTGTTACTTCTTTTTGTAAAATCATTATATTTGTGATAAATCATTATCAAAGAAATAGGATGATACGATTAATTACAATTATAAGTTGTATATATGCATGGGGTGTCAAAACTCTAGAGATTTTCAATGTCATCTATGGATTTTTATTAATTACGAGAACGTGTTGTCGATAAATTCATGGATAATGCTAACAAATGAGATCATTTAAAGACTCAAACACTTACCATTATGTCACCCCTTAAAAGTTTACAGTTACTATATAGTTAAGCCTTGTATCAGTTCACTAATAAACAACGCTAGAAGCTTACATTATGAATTCACAATAGCAAGTAGTGTTGTATCACAAAAGAAACCACAGGTAAAGCATCAATAAAAGGCGTCCCTCAAACTGATCTATCACGTTTGAGATATCGTTTAAAGACAGTTAACACAAACACAAAGAATCATCAATTCGTTAGCAAAAAACCTGAGCTCTATCCTCAGTTTCTTGAAGAAGATTACCATCAGCGGAGATATATTTGTGCTACATATGCGAAGACTCTCTTTAGGTTCAATTCTTGATTTACCCTGAAAGGTTTCTTAAAAAGAGAAGTTTGATAAGTTATAGTGGTGAGTTTGCTTTGGATTTTAATAAGCACTAGGCTAATGACTCAAGAAAAACAGACGTCAATATGTATTGGCTGTATATACTGCGTACATGCATGGAGATCTAATTTATCAAATCTTTTTCATGTGGGTATGTTGTTTTAAAGATCAAAAACCTAACTTGAAGTTGATCTATAATTTTGCTGCAGAAGAACACAGGAACTTGTTGGTGGCCATAACGCGATCCAGATATAAATAAGAAGTGTTCTCAACTAAATATTGTCAAAAAATAATAATTATAACAGCAAAGAACTCAAAAAAAAACAATGAAAAGGAAAGGCACGGATTGAATGATAAACATTTAACCGTCTTTCCTCTAGAAATAGAAAAGAAAAACAATAAGTTGACGACCAAACTGATGGTGGTTATGTTTGTGCAGCAAAGCGACTTCAGAATTGCTGCGTCGATTTCAAAATTCCATATATGCCCTTTTTGGTCCCTTATTCCCCATGAGCAAATGAGTCACATACTGGTCAGATGAAGACTGCCATGTCAGCATCATAAGAAATAATCAGGTGTCCTACGCGTCACGTCTGGCTCTCCTCTCCTTGGAGCTGGTTCAAACTGAAATTCAGGACCATAGTTAGTTAAAACTCTAAATGCAAAATGATCAAATAATCAAAAGCATGAATTGTTTATCCATACATTATGAAATAACTATTACATCTTCAAGTCATAATCATTGTATAATCACTTACAAAATGCAAATCCAAACATCCCATATACCCTCAAGTTTTTTTATTATTTAGGCTCCAAATAAACAATTTCCCAGTGATATCACTAAACGTGTCATGTATGAGTGTGTAACTATACATACATACACACACATAGAGAGAGAGAGAGACCTGAAGGAAAGTGTGACCCTTGCAATCATCTACTTCAAGAATTGAAGCCATATTCCCACAACGGTAACAATAATTAGGGGCACTAAAGATTGTTACAACTTTTCGTTCCTGTTATGACCAATTTTGTAATTAGTAAAAAATACGTTATTAAAACAATAACTACAACATTTATAAAAATAAGCTCATAAAATTATTACATGTCCCCAGTTAAATCCTTCCATAACCAGCTGGTGAGCTCTAGCAATCAGCTTTAAGCTGTTTGTATGATTAAATTGCTCAGATATATCCTGAATTACAATATAAAACAAACAAAATTTAGTACCATCATAAAATAAGAAACTAATTGCATAAAAAAGTAGCCGGTTTTCCTCATATTTATATTATGATTACTATAGTACTTCTCACACATTAAAACTTCAAATTTTCAAAATGTTTTTTAATTAAGCAACAGAGTTCAATCTTTTTCCATTTTGGTTAATGAACTTTCAAAATTTTCTACTCTTAGCCGGCGCGTGTTGCCTAAAATGTTCATGCATCAAGTTTACGGTTACCTAAAACAGAAAATATTTATAAAGTTTATACCTTTTAAGAGAAAGTGAATATTTTCTTACCCAGAATAGAAATATGAGAATGAAAATAAATTTAGGGAGAGATGTATACTTGACCAAATGTATATCCGGCACCACGTGGGGAAATACCCCAACCACAACGGTCATCAGGATCAGACCATAAAAGATCACACATGGGCCCTTCATGGGGCACTTCTTGAACACGGTCAAAATTTCTTATACTATCAAGTGTTTCAATTGAAGGGGACAATCCACCATGAAGACAAAAGATTTCAGACTCAACCTGACAAAACCACAAAATCACAAGGGTTAAAATGATTAAAACACAAGGTTGATACGTAAGATAAGTTTAAGTGTTACTAACCAGTGCAGTCAGTGGAAAATAATCAAATAGATCAGTAAATGTCTTCCACACGTTAGCACTACCGTATCTGCAAAAATTAAACAGTTGCTTAGAAAATAAGCTTGCATAGGACCTGTGGAAAAACTATAATCATATGCACTAACAAATGAAAAAAAAAACGTTAGGTGTTACTCCCGGCCATCAGTCCCCTAAAAACTGAAAATAAGAGTTCCTATAAGCAAAATGCTCATCTTCACAAAACATGACATTTGACAGACGGTCAAACAGCTCATGGAGCTAGGAATAATTTCAAACATTAAAGAATGTTGGATACTCACTTTCTCAAGCATTCATCATAAAATCCATAAACTTGAGTGATCTGTAGAGACAAAATCAGTATTGTTATATACATTAAATAAATATTAACAAACAGTTATCATAGACTCTTAAAATGTTACAATTTAAGTCAGAACCTCAGGAAAAATAATAAAAAATAAACTATAATACTAGTATACTACAGCAAAAAGATGTACCTGCCGACTTTCATGATTTCCTCTTAGAATAGTAATCCTTTGTGGATATCGCACTTTAAGTGCCACCAAGAGCTGAAATGACAACAAGTACCGTATAAAAATAGAAACAGTTTAAAAAAGCTTTCATGCTAATTTTAAAAGAAAAATATATATATACACCAAGTTCATATGACGATTTAACACTTACAGTCACTGTTTCAACCGAGTAATAACCACGATCAACGTAATCTCCCATGAATAAATAATTTGTGTCTGGGCACTAAATAAAGAATGAAAAAATAGCAACATAAATAGCTCCCAACTCAAATTAAAAGATCTCATAATCAGCAACTACACAAAAAATCCAATTCTTAGCTAAAATGATAACAACTTTCCTTATCAACAATGTTATCGTAAAATTGTCCATAAAGGTACATAATGGAAGCACAAGCACACACCTTCCCTCCAATTCGGAAAAGCTCTGCAAGATCATGAAATTGCCCATGAATATCCCCACAGATTGTCACGGGGCTTTTAACAGGCTGAAAAAATATATAAGCAAAAAGTTGATGAGTTTATTTGAGAGAATCTATATTGTTGTGATGGTATCATAAACTTTTACACACTGACCATAATTTCAAACAAATAAATCTACATAACATACAGAAATAAAAGGAATATCTACCTGCACGTTGCTTTCTTGCATCAGGATCTCTTTTGCCTTGTCACATAATGACTTAACCTACATTCATAGAAGCAAAAATTGAGAAACATTCATCAAAAGTCAATAATAAGATCGTAAAGAATAAAAGAAAAGGCTCTACGAGATCAAATCAATACTTGATATGAATCCCGCAAGAGCAGCAACACTAAAGCAATCAAATGTTTGTTTAGTTCATCTTTAAAATATGCATCTAAATATGTATAAATAATAAAATGCAAGCTTTATCCCCAAAATAGTTATGGATAAAGGGTATATCCTACAACATTTAGAAACTGGATATGCCACTTAAAATTGACAGGATCATATCATACCTTCTTTGGTAAGAATTAAGAGCGTTTGGATATGTGTTTTAAAGTGTTTATATAATTAATTAATTATTGTAACTTCAAGTCATGGATAGATACATAAATTCAGTTATCATAATATCATTATATAAATGTTCAGGAATCGAACAATTAGTTTCATACCAGCTACAACAAAACTGAATACGAAACGAAGCTACTTGCCTAATATAAGACATTCTTACCATATTTCTGTTGTTTCATCTAAAACTTTTTTAAATAACAAGAATTTGTCTAAAATTCACATCATAAGAAATTATCAGAATCTGTGTCACACTTTTATCACACGTAATTAACAGAATCTAATTATTCAATATCACATATTTGCTTTTAAATGAGTCAATTCATACACTGTTACACCATAAACCAAACAAGAATTAGAGACTGTGAAGATGGGGCGGAGTCCCAAAAGGCAATCTAATTTCACCAATATCAAATCAATCAATTTCGACCCAAAATCAATAGTATCCAAAATTTAAAAAACAAAAATAATTATTATAAAATCCACCAAAATTAATAAATATGGACATAAATACGCATGTAATGGAATCTCCAAATTGTTTCCAAACAAAAATGCCCAAAAAGCTTCGGATTTTATCGCAATAGATCTGACCCATATAGATCTGCCCAAATCGAATCTACAAACCACGTAAATCATCTAAAATTATCAGATCAATCACCCACAAAACAACCCATCAACAGATCAAAAGATAAACACACGATATGAAACGTAATCAATCACCTCTTGTTCGGACAAGGGTTTGCACTGCATGAGCTGCGAGATGTGTTCATCAACATTGCGATTAACGCGCTGCATAACTGAATCGGAACTCATCTTTTGGGCAAATTCTTGGGCAATTGATTGAATCTATGGATTTATTCAAATCAAATGTTGTGGGTGGCGATGCATAAATTCAAGAAAGACATGAAAGATCGAGTGAAGAAGAACAGTGGGAGAAAAAAGGAAATGAAAACGAAAGAATGAAACCCTTATTCTTGTTGTTTCGATCTTTTTGATTCGATCACCACAACCTTTTTCGGTTTTGTGAAAATTTCGAATTTTGAACAATAAAGACTCCGTTGTCTCCTTGTATGCTCAAGGCATCAACGATCGAGGTTATTTTCAGGATTTTTTTTTTGTTTTTAATAACTCTTTAATTTGTCAATGAGTTTTAGATAATTGGTTTAAAAAGAGACACCTTATGACTTTTCAAATGTGAAAGTTATGGGTTGGAGTCTCACTAGGTGCAATATGCTTCTAGTGGGCCAAGGATTTTACCACAGTAGGTCTTTTGGTGGTAAGTTTCCCTTGGAATGGTGGGCGAGCCGGGTCACCAGCGCTGTCTGTGTTCGCGGGAGTGGGTGGTCTTTCGCCATTGGGTTTACCCGGGTGACCGGGCTTAAAAATTATTCGTTGGTCATTCAAAAAAAGATAATAAAATAACTCTTTAATTTTAATGATTATATAACTTTTAGATCAATAACAAACTGTCAATATTTATAAAAATATTAGTCCTCGTCATCAATTTTAAATAGTTATATATATAATTTGTTAAATTATTTGGTTTTGATGTTGTAAACGGATTCGGGTAAATAAACGGATATTACTGGATACCGTGCTTGTCTTGTAATCGTACAAACATAACTTCTTTAAACTAAACATGTCTCTGAATGCACATTTTGAATGTTTAGATGTCATGAACCTAGTCAAGTCTGGTGCATTAATCTCAGGCTCAAGATTGTTTAGGATTAGCTCGATTCAAACTGTGAACGAGCTGTCGAATAAGTTAGATATAATTCGATTTATATACATGTTGGAAATTATCAATGATATGAAGCTTCGGCTATATAATACATTAGTTTAATTATCATCTATCAATAATAACCACTTACCCTTATAGATAAATTAATGCAATTATAAATTATTGACAATTACACTTTTGCCCCGAAAATATTTTGGACACACAGATATATAAATATGGACGCTTATTCACTAATTCTTCTTAATTATTAAATACACTGCACACATACATGTTGTTTCATCCATAAAGGTCTTCCAAAAATATGAGGAAAACCATAAACAAATTATCTCCATTACAATTTTAGGCATTCAAGGAAGATTAAAAAGAATATCTACATATTGTATCATCATAAAAAAACATGACTGAATCTTTCAAGTAAATTCTATATTCTTGAATTTTGTTTATGTTGAGATTAATCAACAACGATAGGTTTTTATTTCTTTATTTTACCTTTGTAAAAGGGCACATCACACATGACTAGATGACTAGGCTGTACACTTGCATTGATACCAAAATATTGTAGTGTTTGTTTTTGTGACAACTATTGTCCTTTTTGTCTTGTACAATGACTCATGATATTTGTTGAATGATTTGATTCTTGTTGTCTTTTCTTCTCACCATCACTTTTGTATTTTCCTTTTATTTTAAACTTTCCCAACTTCTTTGGTAGTAATAAAAACACAATTTGGTTCAACATATACTCTTTTGAAAACATTAAATATTTTTATATGAGTAAATGTCTTATATTATAAGGTATGGTTGTAAATAACTGTAAATGAATAAAAACAATTTACGGATGTTGTACTATGATTTCTTATATTTGGGGAATCACGATACACCCCCATAAATATTTGTAATATTTTTAAAAGTGGTTGTGAGTGGATGAGAGATAAATGATAATGATAAATATATTAAAAGATATTATTTAATTAAAATGAAAAAAACAAAAAATAGAAATTTATATTGTAATTATAAGAATAAGGATGAGTAATGGATTATAAATGCTCAATGATGGATTTGAGGATTTTAAGTGACAGAAACAATGCATCGTAATTATTATTTGCATGTAAACTTGCATACAAGGTGCGAACGACTACTTGTAACAGGAGGAATATGTTTATACATGTAATTAGAAATATAAAATTGTTTTATTTCGGTAAATTTTGGTATACTTGTTGTACATCTTGATGTTTATTTAAGCAAGTGATCTTTTGGTACAAGCTTTCTCAAATCAAGATATAATAACTCTTTCCCATCCAATCATATAAGCATACATAATGATTATTGTAACATTTTTTTAATATCATTATCAAATTTCAGCTTCATAAGGGTTTTTAATTGCTACAAACAATGGCTTGTGTAATGTTTATGTAAACCATAATTAGCAATTTATATGAAAAAATCCGGGTTGTTTTTCTTGTTAAGTGATTAACTTTTCTATATTGTCTTTATTAAAAAATCATATTAATTTTTCAAGGCTCTCCGTTGATCAACTTCTTGATTTCTAATAGAAAAGATTATTCAAAAGAAATAATATATTTTGATTTTTTATATTTGTTAATATCTCACTTTCTATAAGTTATATTAATTTATTACCATCACTGTTTATTACGTGTAATCTTCCATTGTAACTTGTTATCTGACTTTTATCGCTATGTTAGTTAAAACAAGTTGTGTATAATATAGTGCATGAGCCATGAGTTCAACTTGTACTTTTAAGTTTTCACATAATGGTTATTTATTAATTATTTTATTGTTAGTATAAGAGAATATTAGAACAAATACTTGCCACTTTTAAACTTTTCATTTAGACGTATTAAAACATTTTACTTGAACAATAACAATATACTTAGCATTAAACATGTACTGCTTAAGATGTTACATTATCATTAGTATGTTAATAAGGCGGATCACACCCGGTTGAAAAATAATTTGACCTAATCCATTAACTAACTAAACGGATCTGGATTTAACTTCTTATTTATACTCTTGATCTCATCTATGTCTATCAACATGTACAGTAAATATAACGTGCTAAAAATTTTTTATATAATGTAATATCATTTCCCCTCCCCTCCTTTAGAAAGAAAATATATGCATTAAATCACTTTTATAATTCTCTATCTTTATCTTTATGACAAAATACATGTTAGCGTTGCTCTTGTTTTAATATCTCTTCAATGCATGTCAAGGGTGTCTGTGTATTACAAACAATCGAACAACTGAAACAATCGTTTTAATCCCTCAAATATTGAAGTCCTTCGAATTTAAAAATAAAAAGCTACTTTTATCTATGTTTTAAGTATATATATATATGGTAATCCAATTAATATTTGTGTGTTCAGAGACAATGAGAACAGATAAAAAAATTTAATGTTTATCGAGGTCGACTTACGAAATTCGGTTTATGCTCAATTCTTTTAATTTACTCTTGTTCTTTTATCAATTTAATTTGTTGTTAATTGTTTTGATTTTGTCTACATGCATTTGCACTTTACTTTTTTACTTTAATGTAGTATTGCTTGTTTGTATTTGTTGTTTTGCCATTGTTTTCAATTAATTAAGTTGTTTGTCACTATAAGTTGTTAATTTGTCACACTACTAACATTTTTGTTTGTGTCGCTAGCATGAGGCTCAAGATTCTAAGAATAATATATAGACGAGGGCCTTAAATTTTTGTTTTCTTTTAGGCCCCCATAAATTTTAAGTTGGCCCTATTGTATGTAGTGTATGATGTTGTTTGATAATTGAAGCATGTAATCAGCGTTGGTAACCCGACTATAGCATTGTCACCCTCGATAATCCTATTGGTGAAAGGTCTCCTATGCCCCCAAACACAAATAACACTAATAACCTGACTCATTCATCCATTTCAGAGGAAATCCACCACTTAAAGGTTCACTATGATAAGATCATTGGCTCACTTGAATAGTATTGCACCAAGTGAGTCTCGAACACATTACAATCCACATTCGAAAGTCATCGGGTGTCTGCTCCCACACTAATTGATCTAAGGCTTATTAGTAGGATACAATGAACCATAGATCAATATAAGGGTGCATATATATAAGTTACGGGGGTAATGTTATCGTGTCATAATTATATTAAACATGGAGGAGAGAGTGCAGTCGAGCGGCAAGGCAGCGAGATTTAGTGGTGATGGTACTAAGTAGGAATATAACATCCGACCCCTTGTATCACCAATATTTTCCGCTTTGCTCACAAGGAGCTCATGGATTTTCTTTTGGTTGCTCGGGTGAAAACTTCACGAGGATGTCACCCATCCCTAGATTGATGCCCCTAAGCACACTTAACTATGGAGTCTCTTGTCATCCACATCCAGTATGCCCAAAATGCGTTGATGATATTTGATGCCAACCATTACTTATAAACCAGAAATCTCTCATGTCCACGATCGATATGAGATGTATGTAGGGTATCACAATCACCTCCCCTTTTGGACTCATTGCCCTCGATGAACCCGAGAATTCACCGTCCTCCGTGAGGTATGTCCCACGTCCTAAACAACACATGAGTGGTTCTGATATCATTCTGTAACACCCAATCCTCGTATCACCAATATTGTCCGCTTTGCGCACAATGAGCTCACGAAATTTCTTTTGGTTGCTTGAGTGAAAACTTTTCAGGAAGGTCACATATCCCTGGATTGCTGCCACCTGAGTACGCTTAACTGTGAAAATTTCCTCTCATCCACAACCAATAAGCCCAAAACACGTTGATGATATTTGATGTCAGCCATTAGTTATGAACCATGAATCTCTCATGTACACAGTCGATGTAGGATATATGTAGGGTGTCACAATAAACACTGCTCCACCTTAGCTGGTATCCCAAAATTGAAATTGGCATATTAGGATGGCGACGAAAGCCAAAGACAAAAAAGAGATGTCGCTGACTATACCAATAATCAAGGTGTGATACAGTATAACCACCCCTCATTCAACGACATGACAACACTTTTATAATACAATTGTGTCACCTTACACACTTTTAACTCGACTTCTCCAATTAAAAGTATCAACTTTTAATATTTATTCATATATGAATTAAATCAACGTCTATAAATTTCAATATAGACTATGTATGGAGCATCATCCCAACAAGTCAAACCATGTGGTAATCCGTTAATTCGTTTAAGTAATTATTACTTGAATTTTAGCATGTCTATCAAGTCAAATACATATATGAGAAAAACCGATAGCGTTTATGACATCAATCTTATAATTGTTACATACGATTTATATTGATTTTGATTTAGCAACTAAACCTAATATTTTATTATTTGTTATTAACGGGGTTTAACATTGAATATGATTACGTATAAAGTTGCATTATGACCATTAATAGCTAATGACATTTAGTTTTAATCACATAATCTGACGTAATTTAAATCTTAATCGTAAAAACAATTAGCTTTTCACGAAAAATGTTAAAATCTGCTATAAATGCTGATTGGATGAGGTTATCCATCAAATTTTATATATGAAAAGTTGTTATGTCTAGACTTTAAAATAAGAACGAGAAGTAAATAATTTTAACTTGATAAGTTTTAAAACTCTAGACTAATTTAGGTTAGTTTGTTAAAATAAGGGAGTAAAATTCAAAATCCTCTCTTATTTGAAAATGATTATAACTTTGACTGAAAACCACATTTAATATAGTTATAGTTTACATTATAAATAATTTACATTAGATGGTCAGAGACGAATATCATTGATCTCATCCCAAGAAAAGATGTACAACTAGAGGTGCAAATGAGCTGAGCAGAGCCCGAGCACCACTTGTTTCGAGCTTTATTGTTAAAGCTCAAACTCAACTCGTTAACTACTTTTCAAACTCGAGTTTAGCTCGGGCTTGTCTCTTTCGAGCTTTCTTGCTAAAGTTCAAGCTCGACTCGTCAAATGCTATCCAAACTTGAGCTCAGTTCAAGCTCGGCTTATTGATTATTTAGTTACTATTTATAATATCTTTATTTATATATATCTATAATTATATATTGTATATATAACATTTTACAAATTATATAATTGTTTTACCATCATTCTTTTATATAATGAAATTTATATACATAAAAATATATAATAAACTGATGAAAAAATATATAAGAAAAAAACGCGAGCTTGGCGAGTAAAGTTCGGGCTCAAACTCAATAATTATACGCGCTTATATATTCAGACTCAAGCTTAGCTTAGGCTCAATAAGACTCGACTCGTTTCTAGTTTTTTATCATCCGATCTTCATAAATGGAATCCTAGGAAGGAGAATATAACTAACAACTAACAATAATATTACAAACAAACATGTGAAAA
This sequence comes from Flaveria bidentis, assembly GCA_018326385.1. Lineage (NCBI taxonomy): Eukaryota > Viridiplantae > Streptophyta > Magnoliopsida > Asterales > Asteraceae > Flaveria > Flaveria bidentis. The sequence goes on along the minus strand of BJCM01063019.1, from coordinate 11,123 downwards.
AGATATTGTAATCTTGGAACATAAATGGAATCCTAGGAAGGAGAATAAGTTGGTATTAATTAATCGCATATTGTGAGCGTAATATTCGTAGCTTCACCAGCCGTCCAACCCCCAATTTTCTATCGGCTTATTTGCGTCGTTTGAAGCCGCCGAGACCCAAAAAGAAAAAAAACCCAAATTTCAATTCAATTTATAATCAAAAGATTTGATTTTATTTGATCTTTATTATTTCTTATTTCTAGAGAGAGAAAGACGAACAAATACCCACAAGATATTTTCAGTTTCGTATCGCCTTCTTCCTCCCTAAATTAGGGTTTCTTCCTGTAAGTTTTGCTTGAATCTTGTTATCTTTATTGTATAATCTGTTCATGGCTTATTAGGTTGATGTCTTTGTTATTTATTTGTTCGATCGATGCGTGTTTCTTGCTTCGTATCTTCATAAAGTTGAAGAATTTGTGTATCCTTTTGATTTAATCGATGCTTTTGAATGAATCTTGATGGGTTTGATTTTGTTCTTTGATGAATGTTAAATTTTGCGTTTTTTTGCTTTGATCAGAGAAAGTTTGGAAGTTCGATTGAATCAAGAAAAATATTGTTTTATAGGGTTTTGTTAAGGTTGATTGAAGGAGGAATTGAGGGGGAAAGTTTAATTTAGGGTTTGTGTTTGAGTATGCCAACTTCTTGGGCTGATGCAGTCGATGCAGCTGAAAATACAGCTGCTGGTTCATACGGTGTAGCGAATTCGAATTCGGTAGCCTCAAAGAGACCGACATACGTTCCTCCGCATCTTCGTAACAGGCCTTCTAGTTCAGAGGCTGCACCGCCACCAGCTGTTGCCAACAGCGGCTCTGCTTACGCTACTCCTGCTGTTAGTGGCGGTAACCGTTGGGCTGCTCCTAGAAGTGACTTTAGGTCCGGGCACATTAGTGGTGGACGTGGAGGTGGTGGTGGTTGGAACAACAGGAGTGGTGGATGGGACCGTGGTAGGGACCGAGACCGTGAGGTGAACCCTTTTGGAGATGATGATGGCGCAGAGCAACAGTTTGTTGACCAGGAGAATACTGGGATTAACTTTGATGCGTATGAAGACATTCCTGTTGAGACGAGTGGTGATAATGTGCCGCCACCGGTAAACACTTTTGCTGAAATTGATTTAGGTGAAGCGCTTAATTTAAACATTAAGAGGTGCAAGTATGTGAAACCAACTCCTGTTCAACGCCATGCGATACCTATTTCACTTAGTGGTCGTGATTTGATGGCGTGTGCACAGACAGGGTCGGGAAAGACTGCTGCTTTTTGTTTCCCGATTATTAGTGGAATAATGCGCGGGCAGTTTGGTCAAAGAGCACCACGGATGCCTCGTACAGCATGTCCACTCGCTCTTATTCTCTCACCCACAAGGGAGCTATCGTGTCAAGTATGTATTATAAATGTTATGTTATGTTTTTTAAATATGCTTTATATTGATTAAGGATTTGGTTTTTGTAATTTGGGTATGCAGATTCATGAAGAAGCTAGGAAGTTTGCTTATCAAACTGGGGTAAAGGTGGTTGTTGCTTATGGTGGAGCCCCAATCAACCAACAGGTGTGTTGATCTTGATTTATAATCGTATGTTCTTGTATGAAATGTGATATATTTATCTATTGATAAGTTTGTTTTCTGATCGCTTGTAAACATCTCTTTTTGTTAGATGTTTGAGTGTTTGCAAATTCTAAATTATCTAAGAAATAATAGATAAACTCACCAAAAACGATAGTTTTGTTAGAATTGTAGAGTGAAATATGAGTTAAAGAATTTCAAATCAGTGGAAGATAAGTGTTTAGCAAGTTCTGAATTATCTAACCAGTTGTTGCATCTGATAGACAATCTTCAAAATAGATTATATTACCCAGAAATGGCCAAATAATCAACGGTTATTGTGTTATCAACTAACATAATCTATACTGGTTCAGCTTCGAGAGCTAGAAAGAGGCGTGGACATTCTTGTTGCTACTCCTGGGCGGTTAGTAGATCTGCTAGAGCGGGCTAGAGTCTCTCTGCAATTCATCAGGTATCTAGCTTTAGATGAAGCTGACCGAATGCTTGATATGGGTTTTGAACCACAAATAAGAAAAATAGTGCAGCAAATGGACATGCCTCCGCCAGGAGTCAGACAAACTATGTTATTCAGCGCTACTTTTCCCAAAGAGATACAGGTTTTTTCTCGTTTTTTTTTTCATATTACGCGTGCACATACAAACTACGTAGTGACAATTCATATAATTTTGGTTAATATGCAGAGATTGGCGTCTGATTTTCTAGCAAATTATATATTTTTGGCTGTGGGAAGAGTTGGTTCAAGTACTGATTTGATTGTTCAGAGAGTTGAATACGTACAAGAAAGTGATAAAAGGAGCCACCTCATGGACCTTTTACATGCACAAAGGGCTAATGGTGCTCATGGCAAGGTAATATCTGAAACAAATTATAGTAATTATGATAATTTGATTGTTCACTGAGAATACCCAAATACTTGTTGGTTATGTTATGCTGATTCCGCCAAATCTTTGCTGGAAATTTGTAAAATGACAAAATATACCTCAGTTAAAGCTTTTGTAACATCTAGAGCTGTAAAATGACAAAAATGTTCAAGTAGCTACTGGAAATATATCTCTAGAGTCTAGATAGATTGCTAAAACATATCTGAGTAGATTCTGGGGTGATTTTGTCATATTACAACTCTTATATATGACAATCTTTGTAGTTAGTGCCATTTTACATTTTTCTGAAAAGTTTTGTTTGCTGGAATCAGTATAATTGAAACAAATATGATACTTGGGTGGCCTATATGTTTATACCTTGGGTTTTAAAAAAGCACGAGGTGCTCTGAGTCGTTTAGTCCTCAAAGTTGAGGCGTGAGGTTTGAGGTGAGAGCTTTACAGATGCGAGGCTTGCTTTCTGTACAACCAATAAGCTTTATCTTCAAACAAAAGTTGCATACGTTTTACATGTCAATTTCTTTATAAAGTAAACCATTCATAATCTTTTCATCCTTTGGTTGTATTAACATATCAACGTCCTACATACTGTACTTTTAAAGCCTTTTGGTGTTTTCTTGATCATATTTTCTGCAAGCAACCATTCATATTTCGTGCGCTTTGGGTGTTCTATGTAATATGTATACATTATCAGAGAACAAGTTTATGACTTGGTTTTGTTAAACGTTTAATCACTGCAGCAAGCCCTTACATTGGTTTTTGTGGAGACTAAAAAGGGGGCTGATTCGCTAGAATATTGGTTATGCATGAATGGCTTCCCCGCGACCACTATTCATGGTGATAGAACACAACAGGTATATATATGTATGTATGAATGTACGTCTGTATATGTATATATAAGTATTATAAATCTTAGTATTTGTGGTTTTTTTACTGGTGATTTTAAACACATTTGGAATAATTGTAGGAACGTGAGCACGCTTTGAGATCATTTAAAAGCGGTAACACTCCGATTTTGGTTGCAACAGATGTAGCATCACGTGGTCTCGATATACCACACGTTGCCCACGTGGTCAACTTTGACCTACCAAACGACATAGATGACTACGTCCACCGTATAGGAAGAACAGGCCGGGCTGGAAAGTCAGGCTTAGCCACTGCTTTCTTTAATGACAACAACGCCTCGATGGCTAGACCATTGTCAGAGCTCATGCAAGAAGCTAACCAAGAGGTTCCAGCTTGGCTTGCTCGTTATGCGGCTCGAGCTTCCTACGGTGGCGGCAAGAACCGCCGTGGTGGTGGTCGGTTTGGCGGCCGTGATTTCCGACGAGACTCTAATTTCAACCGAGGTGGTGGTGGTGGAGATTATTACGGTGGTGGGAACATGAATAATGCTTATGGAGCCCCTGGCGGCGGGTATGGCAGCGGGTATGGCGGCGGATATGGAGCTCCTGGTGGTTATGGCTCTGGTGTTGCTAGTGCCTGGGACTGAGTCTTGTTTTGTCTGAAATATAACTTAATTTAGTGAATCTGTTTTTGTTTAAACTTATTACCCTTTTGTGGGTAGTTTAGGTAGTTTTTTTTACCAGTAACAGAATTAGGGTTAAAGTTGGTGGTTAAGGGGTCATGGAATTTGGTCGAATGTGTATGTGACGAAAAATGTTTAATCACGCAACCTGAGTCGAGGGTCTGTAGATATCGCGGGTTTGGTGTTGTGGTAGTTCTACAGAACCTAGCCTCCCTGTGACGGTCAAGTCAGTGCGTGTTCGTATAATGTTTATGGTGCTTGCTGCGTTTAGGCTTATTTTTTTATATCGTTTATGCTGTTTTAGCAAACAAGTCATTAAGTTATTAACCCTAATTCGTTCATTATGTAAGCCGACTATATGAAGTTATAAATCTTGTATATTCTCTCGTATTATTATTATTTTTTATTTTTAAGCTTTTAATTATTGATGAATGTTGTTGATGAATATTTTCGAACACGTAATGAGTAGATATTGTATTTCTTTAGGAAAAGATGATAAAAAGGTGTAGTTAAGTTTGACTTTAAAGATCGCAAAATCAATGCAACATCCACCAACGACTAAAAAATTTAAAATAGAATAAATATAAAGAAATAATGGAGCAAGTTGTCGATTTAGTCAAAAATCATGTATCTTTCACATCGTTTGGATGTGTCAATAATCAATTAATGTAAATTTTTGTCTCTTAAACTAACAAAAAGCAAAAAGAAAAAAAATCGAACTTTAGAAAATTAGAGGTTTTATTAGAAATCTTGACCATAAATCCATATCCACCATAAAAATAATTTAGTATATATATAACATCAAATTCCATATTATCAATATTAGTTTTTTTCTTTTGTTATAAATTGATATATTTGTTTGTGTGAATTACTAATTACCGACAAAGCTACGGAATAAAATGTATTAAAAAACAAATGTTTTTCAATTTTACCTTTACAGAATTACAGGCAAAAACATCTCTTTTCCTATATTAAAATATCATTAATGTAACACAACTTAAGTTTTAATAATCTAAACTATACTTATTGAACTATGATAATATATACGACAATTTAGCAAATGACCTTTTAACTTTTCATTTTAATTTTTAAGGGTAATCCCACTTGTATAATAACTCGATTTCGTTTACAAGAAAGATAAATTTTCATTTCATTTATCATCATCCATATGAGAAAAAACGTATGAAAATCAAGTATAAATCTATGATTAGTATACGAGTAGATTTATCTTTTTACAACTAAAGTAAAAAGTTACAAGTGTTTTTACTCGTTAGTCAACTTACCCGTATAGGTTACTATCGTTCATTTCTAAAAATTGGATTATAAAAATGCAACTTATCCAAAAATAATCAGACTAATTCAATGAAATCGCGTAAGTGGGTCAAAAATCACGTACGAATACTTGGTGTTTGAGTTGATGACAGCAAAATCAACACGGCCCCAGATGTAAATTTCCTGTTAATCAAATTAAACTCTTTCACACCAAACAACACACCATTTTTAGAAACTGCTGCAAAGCACGCACTTCCACACACACACACACACGTTCTTTCATCTTTGCATTCTCATGTAGAACAGCACAAGTAGAAAAAAAGGTCATCTTTTTGGTTCTGTAATCCTGCAATCTTTGGATCTGATTTCAAGATTGGTAGTCAAACACTGTCTTGATCTCAAACAGACACCATTTCTTTACATGAAATTACTCGAATTGTGAGTGAGATGTCTCAATTATCTCAACGACAAAGGTCTCCAAATGTGCAACAAAGGGGGTTTCGAGTTCAGGCTCCATTGGTGAGAGACCCTTGTCTTCTTTGACTTCTTCTTTGTCATACTATCTGTCCTTCATATAGACGATACCCACATGAATTTATGCAGAAATTAGCAATTTTTCCAACAATTGTTGGTGTAAAATGTGTTATAGTTAGTGGGTTTTGTTTCTTTACAAGTATATAGAGGTACCTAGATGAATTTATGGTGGAATGAACAGTTTTTGACTTTTTTTCTCAAGAATTGTTGACTTTAGCTTTTGGGTCTTGTTTCTTTGCATCATCTGTGGGTAATTTACATATGTATAATTATAGCCAGATAAGATTATGATGAAATGCTCAGCTTTTCTCAAGAATTGTTGACTTTTGTATGAGGGTTTTGTTTCTTTGCATAATCTGTGCTTGATTTACAAGAGTATATAGATACCCAGATGAAATTAAGATGAAATTAAAAGTTTTTTTCAAGATTTATTGGCCTTAGTTTATGGGTTTAGCTTCTTTACATCTAGTGTGCAGATTTTTATGAAGTTTTGGGATATATGATTTGGGTTTTGTTTATTTAGGGCTTGATTTCTGTTAATTTGTGCTTCCTTTTAACAAAGTTTAGTTGAACATAATTATGTGAGTACTAATTGTTGTGTGTGTGCTATTTCTGCCTTATGAAAACAGAGTAAATTAGTGCTAAATAATTTATGATACTGAAATTACTGATGCCCACAAAATGTAATCTACATCTTTATGGCTGCTCTATGCTTCCATTTTAACTTTAGGAAATTGATGATAGTCTTTACTCATTTAGATAGGATTTAAGTGAACAAGTCGAATCAAATCATGGTTAAATAGTCGGAATCTGCCAAACACTCGTCGTTAGAACTTCTAGCAGTAGAACACATCAAAACGCTATCTCATGTACATGCTTTATTATAGTTAAGCAACTGAATCAACTGATTCGGATGATTCTTTATCAGATAATCACTTTCAAAACACACACTAAACATCCTGCATTAAAGGATTACATACTCATTCTTTGTATATTTGTCTATGGTGTCCAAACGAATGTGATTTATGTGCATTCTAACTTGAATAAATGATTATAGGTTGATTCTGTATCATGCTATTGCAAAGTCGATGCGGGCTTAAAAACAGTGGCTGGAGCCCGGAAGTTTGTTCCCGGGTCAAAAATTTGCATCCAGCCTGACATCAACCCACACACGCACAAGTCTAAAAACAGGCGTCATGAAAGAACAAGAGTCCAACCACCTCTCCTTCCCGGGCTTCCTGATGACCTGGCAATCATATGTCTAGCCCGGGTACCACGGGCAGAGCATAACAAGCTCCGGCTTGTTTCCAAACGCTGGTCCCATCTTTTGTCAAACAGTTACTTTTACTCCCTTAGAAAGACCCTTGGATTGGCGGAAGAATGGGTTTATGTATTCAAACGAGACCGCGATGGAAGAATTTCATGGCATGCTTTTGACCCGTTGTACCAAATGTGGCAACTGTTGCCACCTATTCCAATGGAGTACAGTGATGCAGTTGGATTCGGGTGTGCTGTTTTAAGCGGGTGTAATCTTTATCTGTTTGGGGGTAAAGACCCCCTTAGAGGATCCATGAGCCGAACCATTTTCTACAACGCACGAACAAACAGATGGAATAAAGCACCCGACATGCATAGAAAGCGACATTTTTCTGGCTCTTGTGTGATAAACAACTGTCTTTACGTGGCGGGTGGGGAATGTGAAGGAGTTCACCGGGCTTTAAGGACTGCTGAAGTTTATGACCCGAATCGACGTAAATGGAACTTCATATCAGATATGAGCACTGCTATGGTTCCATTTATCGGGGTAGTGCATAACGGGAAATGGTTTTTAAAAGGGCTTGGGGATCATCGAGAGGTTCTGAGTGAAGCATATACACCAGAAACAAACACATGGATGTCCATTAGTGATGGTATGGTTGCAGGTTGGCGGAACCCGAGCATCTCTATGAACGGAAACCTTTATGCTTTAGATTGTCGGGACGGGTGTAAGATTAGAGTTTACGAAGAAGATACGAGTACTTGGAAACGGTTTATCGATAGTAAAGCTCATATTGGGAGTTCTCCTGCACTTGAGGCTGCAGCTCTTGTTAATCTCAATGGTAAACTGTGTATTATTCGGAATAATATGAGTATTAGTCTTGTTGATGTATCAAGCCCGGACCGACAGATCGATAGTAACCCACACCTTTGGGAGAATATTGCAGGCAAAGGTCATATAAAAACATTGTTTACAAATTTGTGGTCGAGTATATCAGGAAGAAATGGTCAAAAGAGTCATATTGTGCACTGTCAGGTGCTTGTAGCATGAGCTCGAAAAACATCTGCTTTGGTCTAGAATCTTTGAACCGTCGGTTCCTTCCTTTCTTCATATATCAAAGTTTTGACCATATATAACCATCCAATGATTGCAGTAACGGGTCGGGTAAATATATTTCTCAAGTTCCAATAGTATAGTAATGAACAGATTGATGTATGCAGTATATATAGGTCTGAATGTATGCGGTTTATCTTGATTTCAATTCAATTTGAGTCATTCTTGAAGTTTATAGACCATCAACTAGATATCATAATATCCTTATGAAAGAATGATATGGTAATTTCTTGAATCATTTACTTCTCATTAGGTTTTGAATTCAACTTGATGTTTATATTTGAAGCTTGTCTTACTGGGTATATTTGTTTGCTTGTGTATATGGGTCATTGATGAAATAGTACAACATCAAACAAAAAGGTTAAAAATTAAATCTTTGTTATGTATGGTACATTAAAGATGGAAAAAGATTTCTGAATACATATGGGTTAAAAGTATCTTGATTCATATACTCATTTTATTTATGAATTATGGTCTGAAAGTTTGAAGGAAATAATGAATCTTTATTTATTATTATAATTGCACAACAATCATTTGAATCTAATAACAGTTCTTGAAATCTTCCTACTTAGATTCATCATTCAAGTACCCCTGTTTAACATCTCGTGAAAACGTTTAAGCGATTCTGCACGTTGAATCTTCAGCTGATTCCTGAAATTCTTGATGAAATCATCTGCTTTTTTATCGATGTCGTTTCTCCCTTCTACCATTTCAAATCGCGGTGGGATCCATTTTGTCATCTTTTCACCATTCTTCATTCCAGGCTTTCTTGAGCTTTCATTACTCTTCTCCATTACTGCTACTTAGAGATGTAGATGCATATGCATACATATATTGTGTGTGTATATATAGGTGAAGAATGTGAAACTTAAAAGGGTGGAAAGAGGAAGGAATGTGTGATGGTATTTGTTAATGAGTACAAGGTAGATATGATGCATACAAAAACTTCAAGATTTAAACTACACACTTAATTTGAACAACTTTTTGGCTTCATTGGGGCACATCTAATGAGAACTACTCCGTTAAACTTAAATTAATTAGCATTTGGCCACATGCAATTATAAAAATATATATATTTTTAAAATAGTTTAAATGGAAACAAGACAAGTACTTTCAACCTAGACTTGGAATAATTGTGATGTTAATAATATGTTGAGTTGTAATTATTGATCAACCTGAAACACTTTTTTTTTCTGGAATTTTTAAAAGTTATATACGGTTATGTAGCATGTTGTATTAATATTTTGATGATGGTATATTCACTTTGCTTTACCCATTCCACTTCTTGTTCTTTACAAAACAAAAGACAAACATACTTTTCACAAAGAAATTTTTAAGAGCAAAAATGATTTCAATAGATTACAACGATGGACCGGTTAAAAATATATGTCTGTATAGTAGGGGCTATATACTCGTATCGAGGGCCATACACTCGTATAAAAGAGTGAACTGAATGTATACGTATGTTATAACTTATACGTCCGGAGGGTGTGCTTAAATTAGTACGTGTACAATTTTCCTTTAACAAGCCCAATACTCATATGTAATTGGGTTCTTTTTAGTCTGGGCTTTTATACTCTCTTTGACTCTATGCGTCATAATCATCATATTTTTTTTAATTTGGGTTTGAAAAAACAAATTAACAATTATAACCGGTCTATATATGATATGATATTATATGATATGATTTTTGTATGCATTTCTAGCCCATCGAGCTAAGAATAAGATATGAGTGTGAGTATTTTAATCTTCACTAGTTGAACATACTAATGGTACGTGATTGTGTTCAACAAACATATATCATATGTTATAAATAACTCGTAATATGTGGTCTACAGATCATTTAAATAAGTTTTACCAAATGACATAATTGGTCTCTAATAGGGTGTATATTTGATGGAAATACCTTATAATTATAATTAGGGTTTCCCCTTAGATATTATAAATAGTGGAGTAAGAAGATAACAAAAACACATCAATAACTTTTCTCTCAAAATCATCTATCGATCCCTCTAAACATCATAACAGAAACGAATTTCACGATCATGGCTTCATCATCTTTATAAAAAATCTCTATTCCCACAAATATGTTTTAATTGTTTTGATGTTTAGTTTATATTTGAGATTGAATAAACATAATTATCGTTTCATGTTTTTATATATGTTTTCAAGATATAATCAACACTTGTTATAGAGGAGAACATTTTAGTTAAATATCATTACGATAAATCTTAGTTAATATATTCTTTTAAATCAGATTCCGATGTGAATCATATAGATATATGTATTGCTTGAGCACTTGAAAGTTCCAAATCCACAAATGTTTCGAAACATTTGTAATTAAATTGAGATAAAACATTACATATTCTTTTCTGAAGAAAGATAATTTTTTTAGATTGAGATAAAACATTAAATATTTTGATTGTATGCATGCATGGATGTGTACATCACAAGAATCATCTTCAATAACTTTAAAGAAAGTAAAACCAACAGATTCTGATGAATATTATTGATGAATGAATAATCAAACTTACAACTCACACCAGATCATACATTTTAAATAGAACAAACACGTTTATAAAACCTGAATCTTATTCATACAACACAACCCAAAAATTAACCATTTTCGCACGGGCATCTCATCTTCAAGCATGAGGCTCAAACCTGAGAGATAAGTTTGGATGATCGATCGTCACAAGCAGCAAGGGCCTTATCTTTGCAAGTCGGGATCGATTCAAACAGCGCGATATCAGACTTTACAGTAACAAGCCCAAGAGTGAACTGCAAACTGCCACCATCAACTTTGATCTCATCAATGTTCAACCAGAACCAGAATGATTGCGCCTTAAGGCCCTTCAACTCGGTGATCTGACCGTAGGTGACCTTTCCGGTGATCTCGGTGTCGAAGTGAACAAGGTAGTCGTACTTGACGTAGCATGG
>BJCM01063018.1:0-11481 GCA_018326385.1 Flaveria bidentis | reverse complement strand
AAAACAAACATGTCAGTCCTTTATAAGAAAATTTAAAAAATAATAATAAAATAAACATCATTGCTTGAGTTGATAGATACATCAAGTACAATCAAAAGTATTACTCAATAGTGATGAAATTCCAAGAAAGTAACGAACACCATACCCAATATCAAATCAATTAGATGTCGAGGTACTGATACTCAAATAATGATTTAATCAAACTCAAACCCGAAAAGAGAGCACTCAGTAGTTATGGATTGGGGACGAGATTATACTGAAAACAAACAAGATCGAAAACTACGTGACTTGAAAACCCCAAAAACACCTATTATTCGAATTATGGTCGCACATTTGCCGTTAAAAAAATAAACAAGCTTATGATAAACAAATTTTTAGACTTAGGGGTTGTTTGAAATTCAAGTCTCAGTCAGAAGATAGTAACCGAGTAAGAAGCTGATCCAAAACTGACCTGGTAAGTAGAAAAATATGTATGGGTCAATAGTGTTGGACCGGATCGGACGCGAAAAAATAAAAATCAAACGCTCTGACCGGCTAAAATATCTGACCGACTAAAATATATGACCTGCCAAAATGTGAGTCAAATATTTTAACGGTTTTAAATCAAATCAAACAGTGTTTTATTCGAAACCGTGTGAGATGTAAGATAGTTGGATAGTAGTCTTAAAAGGAAAGTATATACAAAATACAGGGTCAAATCGAGCACATTCTCTCTCTATATACATCTCTATCTAAACATCTCTCTCTAACTTTACTTTGCACCGCTGTATACAATCTACATATGCATCCACGCGCAAAACAACGCCATAATTACCTCATCGTCTCTCAAATTCATCGATCATTTCTTCCTACACAAGACCCATAACTCAAGATCACACAATACAACAGCAGTAATCTACATTGATTCTTTATTTGATTCTTGAAAATCAACCATTCAAAGATCAAAAGAACAACATCCATCATCAATCTTGACCCAAAATGGTAGTGAAGATGATGAAATGGCGCCCATGGCCCCCAATTTTATCAAGAAAATTTGAGGTCAAATTGGTGGTGAAGAAGATGGAAGGTGTTCATTGTGAAGAAGATGATCATAAGGTTGTGGAGATCAAGTGGAAGGGACCCAAGATCACTTTGGGTTCTTTTAGGAGAGCAGTGAAGATTGAGTTCACAAGAGATGGTGAAATTGTTGATCCAAACGGTGTCGTATTGTGGGATCAAGAGTTTCATTCAGTTTGTATTCTTTCTGGGTATAAAGATAATGACTTTCTTCCTTGGGAGATTGGGTTCAAAGTCTTGAATGTGAGTTTTTTTCTTTATTCCTATTTTGATTTCTTTTTAATTTGTTTAATTTTGTGCTGATTTAGGTCAATTAGTGTTGTTTTGAATCTTCTTTTCATGTGTTTGGAATGAATCTTAATCTGATTGTGTTAAATTTGTTATTATCCTACCATATTTAGGTAATTAGCTACTTTTTTGGTGGGTATCTTGTGGCTTATGTTATCTTGCATATGCATACATATATTATATAGAATTTGTTAGGTATCTCCTACCAAAATTTAGGAGTTTTTGGAACCTTCTTCGGTGAGCATATCATGTTATCTTCTATTATCTTACAGTATATGTATATGTATATCTTGTATGTGTGTGTATGAATGTATGTATGTATGCATCTGTGATGTGTTGCGTGCATTGATGTTGAATAATCTATAGTTTGTTCCAAATTTATTCTATTTAACATTTTATTCTATGCTATAATATGGCATATTGGATTTTGGTAGTTCTTCATTCCAATTTCTGAAAAGAGGCACCCTTTCACTTTCAAGATCAAATTGGAGTGCTTCTTGATATGGATTTCAAACTTATCTACAAAATATGCAAAACTAGGTTGAACTTTTTAAATAGTAACCAAAGTGACATATTGATTAGCTTCAACCATATAAACAGGACCCGCAAAATGGAAACGATAACTAGGATACCTTGATAGGTGATTACGCTGCAATTATATAGTAGGTTTTTACTAACAGATTGGATCATTTTTCTTTGATTCAGGGATCAAACACGGCCCCTAAGAATAAAGTTCCTTTAATTGGAAAGGCGTATTTAAATCTTGCTGAATTTGCTTCTTCTGCCAATGAGGAGGAATTTGAGCTTAGCATTCCTCTGATCATTTCATCTGGAGCAACCGAGCCTCACCCTTCGCTTCATGTATGTACCATAAGAGCATTTTGTTGGTTATTAATTTATGTCTAAAGCGTGTTTGTCCACATGAAATTGGAATATTTGAGTAAGGATCTAGTTTTTGGAAAGTGTTACAAGATACAGGAATATTTTCGATACACATTTTTACAATGGTAACAACAGGAAAACCATACATGTTTTAGAAAATTGCAAGAAAGTAACAAATATTACAAATCTCATGGGACATCTCTAGATTGTTGAAATTATTATAGGACACACGGATTAGAACAAAATTTATACGTTTTTCACATTAATGGTAAATAAACTCTCTTTCTTGAAATTTATCACGTTTTCCTGTTCCAAGGAAGATTCCAATTCCAAATGACCTATTTGCTCATCATCATCATTATTACAAGATTTCAATTTTGATCTGAGGCGTACGGTGCAGATATCACTAAGCTTGGTGGAGTTGAGAGCTGCTCAACCAGCCGAGTCTACGCAAAGTCAAAGTCAAAGTCAAATATCAGAAACTTCATCTGGAGAGAAAGAGGAGCATTCCAAACTTAAATCTGGGTTAAAAAAAGTAAAGAACTTTAAGGAATATGTGTCGATCAGAAGAAGTAAAAAAGCCTCTCATGTGGCGGATCATGAAATTAGTGAAAGTAGGAGCGATGAAGTTGACTATTCCAATCTCGGTGACTTTGACTCACTTGATGAATCACATGATGGCAAGATGGAGAATGCGTCTATCAGGAAATCATTTAGCTATGGTACTCTGGCATATGCAAATTGGGCGGGTGGGTCCCTTTTCGAGGAAGATGTTTATTATAGTAACCAGAAATCGGATGACAGTTGCTCACCGGACGAGGACTTGACTTCTTTGGCCTTTGAACAGAGTGTAATTCAGAACTCAAAACGTAGCATTTTACCATGGAAAAAAAGAAAATTGAATTTTAAATCACCAAAACCGAAGGGCGAGCCACTGTTAAAGAAAGACTATGGTGAAGAAGGTGGAGATGATATTGACTTTGACCGCCGTCAACTCAGCTCTGATGAATCTCTTATGGGGGTAAACTCTTTTCACTCCATTTTAACTTTAGATATAACTTGTTTATGGTCGATTGAGTTTTCAAACCTTTATACTCGCTTTTACGAAGAAACCAAAAATCATTTTTTAAATGAAAGTAAGGTTTATCATATATAAACTCATGTCAGTTACTGATATAAAAGCGTTGGCTAATTCACCTGCAGTGTCATAAATCTGATGAAGACTCGTGTGTGAACCCACATTTGGTATCTGAGTTTGGGGACGACAGTTTTGCAGTTGGGAATTGGGAACAAAGGGATATAATCAGCCGTGATGGATGCATGAAGCTTAAGACACAAGTCTTCTTTGCTTCAATCGATCAAAGAAGTGAACAGGCGGCAGGAGAGAGCGCATGCACTGCCCTCGTGGCGGTGATTGCTGATTGGTTCCAAAACAACCGCCATCTCATGCCAATTAAATCACAATTCGATTCTCTAATAAGAGAAGGCTCATCAGAGTGGAGAAACCTCTGTGATAACGAAAATTACATGATCCGTTTTCCTGATAAACATTTTGACCTGGAGACCATACTCGAAGCAAATATACGCCCTCTAACCGTAATCCCAGGAAAATCTTTTGTGAGCTTTTTCCATCCGGATGAATCCCATGAGGGTAGTTTTGACTTTTTACATGGAGCAATGTCGTTCGATAACATGTGGGATGAGATTAGCCGTGAATCAGAAGCTTCTAGAAATAATGAACCTCAAGTTTACATAGTGAGCTGGAATGATCACTTTTTCTTGTTAAAAGTGGATTCAGATGCTTATTACATCATCGACACTTTAGGCGAACGGCTTTTTGAAGGGTGTGATCAAGCTTATATCTTGAAATTTGATCAAGATTCGACGATCTTCAAATTGCCTGAACAGATCAGCAATTCTGAGAATTCTGCAGAAAGGTCAACCGAGAGTTCTCTGGAAAAGTCAACGGAAGAACACGATGTCATCTGTCATGGAAAAGAATCTTGTAAAGAGTATATCAAGAGTTTCTTGGCTGCTATTCCTATTAGGGAGCTGCAAGCAGATATCAAGAAAGGCTTAATTTCATCGACTCTGATTCATCACAGGTTACAGATTGAATTTCACTACACACGGTCAAGCACACCACAAACACCACCACCATTGGCCGATGGTGGTCAGGTGGCGGTAGCTGCCACGTCAACACTGATAACCGAGGCTGCTGCTATATAGAGGAGGTAATGTGAGTTTGTAGGGCTAAAGTTTTTAACTTTTATATGCTAATGTTCTTGTTATCTAGTGTTTGAAGTGGGAAGATCACTGAAGTGGTGATTCTTGATTTTCTTGAATGTTTTAGGGGTCAATGTAAATGGAGGGGGTTTGCAGGTCTTTGACTTTTAGGTTGACTTTTCCCTTTATTTTGTTTTGTGGGAAGGTGGGGGTTTGTAAAGAACTAAAAGGCTGAACTGTGGATATGTCATGTAACTTCTGATGCTTAATATATTATAATGTGATGACTTGTGCTATGTGCAATGGAACTAGTACGTTAATGTAGATCTTAATATGTTTGCATATTCCATTCATTTTAATAAGGAGTATTTATTGTGTGCTATAATATTTTTACCATATCTTTTTTGTTTTAGAAGTTTTAAGAACATTCACATCACTAGAGTTTTTATTTTTATCTATATAATTACATTATCTTTATCTATATAATTTCACTAAAAGGATGTTTGATTAAAAGGAATGAAATGGAATTTAATAGAATTTAATGGAATTGAAAAAATAATATAATTTTTTAGTAAATTTATGTTTGAGTGACTAATGAAATATAAAATCTAATGAAATGTTTCATCTCAAATTTCATTGGTTGTAGGATTTTAAAATCCTTTCACCTAGAAAAAGAATTTGAAATCTCACAATCAAATGAATTTGAGATAAAACATTCATTTAGGTTTTATATTTTATTACCTACTTAAATATAATTTTATTTGAAAATTATATTAGTTTCTCAATTTCATTCCATTTCATTCCATTCATTTTAACCAAACGCACCCTAAAAATCATTATATTTTATCTCTTTTTTTATTAAATAGTATTTTTTATGCACATATCATTATTTTTTTCTCTTTCCCCACTCAACCATTTTAAAAAATATTAAAAAAATTATAAAAATTAAATAGTGATTCTTCAAATACATCAATCCAGAATAATATTTTCTTTTTTTTCACTCAAAATTGTTTCATATAATATACATAACAGGTTTTAAGTTGGCTAATTGTTAGAAAAAAACAACGTATCCTTTTGAGTTGCCAATATTATTATCTCACTTTGGAGTTCCGGAAGGCGAGGGACCGAGGGTAAGTGGGTAACGACGATTATCCTTTTGGGTTAATAATAAGGGGAACAAATATTTTCAAAATAAAAATAGAGTAAATTTTTTTTTCATCCTTTAGGTATATAATAGTTTTCAGGTTTCAATCTTAAACTAAAGAAATTATAGTAAAATTCTTTATATTTAAAAAAACTTGCATGTTTCGGCATTTTCTTTACCAGACATCATTTTTGTCCGTTAAGTCAGGTAATATGTTGTGCACGTGATAGTAGTTTAGTCATTTTAACACATATTAATATTAAACAATAAACATAAACATAAACATAAACCCACTTAATAAATAAAAAACTATAATTATTCTATAATAATCCACATCATCTTCACCATCCACCATCGTCGCCGCCCCATCATCATCCGCCACTACCACCACCCCCACTTCTTCATCATCATCATCATCTCATAATCATCATCATCATCATCTCATAATCATCATCATCATCATCACATTATCATATTATCATCAACATCATCATTATCATCAACATCTACCCTCAAATTATGACTTGAAACTCGAACCAATTATATGCATTCAAAAACTACCATCATCCTAACCTGTGAAAACCAAACCACCACCATCATCATCCCCATCAAACCCCAACCCACGATCACCTGAACACTACCATCGTACCTCCATCAACCCCAACCTGCAACTAGCCAACCACAATCATCGTCACCTCCAATGCCATAAATTAACATCCCTCAGTCAGATCTAGGTTTGTGAAATCAAAGATGTTCTTCAAATCTATGCTTCTTTAGCTATGAAATAGAGAAAGAGGGGGGAGATGAGTAAGAGAGACAACACAGAGGTGAATGATGATGGTGTCAGACAGTGACGGAACCAGGAATTATTTCTTATGGAGTTATAGGGTCGCTATTTTTTCGTGATTAAATTTTCTAATAAAACATCGTAAAATTTGTTGGGTCGTTCAATCGGGTCGGGGTGGGTTAGGAATATAGCATAAACATAATTTGTTTGTAAGGAATTTATCTTAAAAGTAAGCAATAACTTGTAGAGTTCTAGGTCAATTGAGCATAAATATTTTAAACAATAACTCATGTGACATGTATGAATTATAATTCGTTCAAAATAAAAAACAAAACCAATCGTAAGTTAGAATATCTAAATGTTCCTTAAAATCAAAGAATTGTGAGTCGAGGATGAGAGTTTTTCCTTCAAGGCTTCAAATAATAGAATCGTGATCATCTCATCAACGGATTTTAACCTTCAAATCTACATCTACAAATCAAATATCATAAAATCGAGTTATAAACTAACAA
The DNA here is from genome assembly GCA_018326385.1 of Flaveria bidentis. Lineage (NCBI taxonomy): Eukaryota > Viridiplantae > Streptophyta > Magnoliopsida > Asterales > Asteraceae > Flaveria > Flaveria bidentis. The sequence continues at coordinate 4,586 of BJCM01063018.1, read as the reverse complement.
AAAAAATCAAGTATGAGAACGATCCTCCTCCTAATAACTAAAAAATTAACATTAGCTCATGACCAACCTTCAAATTAAAAAATCATGGCCCACCTCAAATTGATGAAGAAGCTTCGGTTTGCAAAAAAAAAGTCTTTAATTCGTGACCTCCCCTTCCTAAATCACAAAATACCTTCATTTTCAAACACTTGAATATCTCTTCTATATAGACATCGTATCTTTTTCTAGAGAGATAAAATATAATTCTTTATATTTTAGATAGAAAACCAAGGTTTTCTTGACCTAAAGAACCAAACCCCGTCAAATTTCAATCATTTTTGTGCAACTTTAAGTTTTTCTTGGCTATATAACAAAACCCATAAAAAATTACGATTCTTGAACAATAATTTTGTGACATATATAAAGTTGTTAATTAAGATTAGGGATTTTAGGACCATTTAACACAATAACATCAAGTTTAAAATCTAAAAGTACATCAAGTTTAAAAGAATCAATATTGAACTACATTTGATTATTAACCTAAACCACTTAAGAGACAAGAAAGATAAATAACCTTGAATCAATGGACGAGTCTCCGAGTAGGGTGGCCGGAACGGAGGAGTCTCCGAGTAAGGTAGCCGGAATGGAGGAGGTCGTCACCGGAACCTGCTAGCCTGGACGTCACCGCTGGAGCTTGGAGGTCGCTGCCGGAGGTCGAGGTGATGGGCGATTGGGTTGGGGGAGGCTAAAATGGCCGATTGGTTTGAAAGGATTGCGGAGGTAGAGAGGGTTTTTTAGTGTAGGGTTTGTAAAGTTTTTAAGGGTAAAATGGTAATTTTAGTAATTATAAAAAAGGGTAAAAAATACCCCTTGCAAGGGTCGAACTCACGACCGGCAGCTTGCGGGAAACATTAAAAAACGCGTGAAACCAGTGAACCAACACCAATCATTAGTCTAGTATCGAAATTAATAATACAAAACGGTTCATTATCTGTAAAACTATTGGTTCACTCAAATTTTTGGTAATATACGCTACCCTACCCGCTCAAAAATCAATGGTGTTACTTGACCCCGTACCCTTAGCCCTAGTTCCGCCCCTGGTTCCAGAGACATTTCCTGTGATGATCGTCGAAGACATGACTTTCAGAATGGTTTAGAGAGAGATTTGTGAGAATGAGTGTTGGGTTGTGTACGTTATATATTTTTTAAGTTTTCTTTATAAATTTAACTTTAAGTTTCATGTTAATATGTATAAAATGATCATTTTATCCTCGCATGACAATCACATGACTCATTAGAGGAAAGGACTAAACGTGTAAGCTTTTTAAACGTAAAAAAAATTTACTATAATTTCCTTAGTTTAAGAACAAAACTTGAAATTTGATATAAACCTAAGACGGAAAATGTAATTTACTCGAAATTATATTAACTTATTTTAGTATATTAAAAGTTTTAAACTTAAATAACTTTTCAATGATATTGGTACGTTAATGGATATAGAGATACGTTTAGCAGTATAGCTATTCTTCAAATTGAGTCATTGTGCATGTGGAAAGATTCTTCACCTTTTGGTAGGTAAAAAAAGTTCCCAAGCAACCTCTTGTATGATTCTTTTATGCTATTCCCAGTGAGTTTTGCTGGGAATATATACATGATCGAATTGCCATACAACGTGTTATCGATTAATTACGTAACCAGAGTGATAAATAACAAGTCTATGTTCATAATGTTACAAGAAATGCGAGTTGATTTTGAGTTACCAAGGTTGCAAAATAGAGCAAATGTTTATAGTTCCATGTCGTCTCAAAGGATAATTTACATAAGTGTAAAGAATTTCACTGACACTAAACTTCACAAAAACAACAAAAAACAGAGTTCACAAGACAGCAACATAAAACCTCGTTACAACTCAAAAGAAACTATTGTATTGGCTAGTAAGAGAATCCTTGAGATTTTTGTAAAGCCCAAACAATGAGTATTGACGAAGATTTTTTACCTCGTACCATGAGTTGAAAACAGCTTCGTGTTTATCAGTTCCAGAAAACGCGAGTTGTATTCCAATGCTACAATCAACGGTCCCACCTCTGTATTTGCATGAATTAGTCCTGATTGCACAGTCCTGATTGTTAAGGCACACGAAATTGGATTTGCCTGAACATGAAGAACACCCGTCTCTTTTCCAGTATAAGTTTACAAGCCTGCCCTTTTGGAACTCCATCACCTGTAATGAGAAGTTATAAGCATCTTCGGTAGAGGTGCAAAACAGGCCGTCAAAATGGGCAAACTTTTGGAACGGGTCAGAATGATTGGGTTGATCCGGCTATCTTCTTAATTAATAACTGATGTGTTAAACATGATTATAAAAACTATTACTATACAGAATTAAAATATTAAATTTGATTATTATTGCAAAAATGATCCAATTTTGTTTTAAATAAACCAACATAGGATGTTATAACTCCCGTCTACTTTAAAGTTTAAACATGTGTTCAATTCATTTCCTTTAAGCTTTAGTTTTAGTCGTTTATATTAAGAAAAAAGCCCAATAAATGAGACACTGACACCTCATCAGGTAGTATCATGTATTGAACCATTTTCAGAATCAGTTACGGAATACCAATACCTCTGCTGACATGTCATGATTTCATTTATGATCAAGTGGAGGGAGTTGATATGATCTTACCAGTGTAAAACTTGTGACGATGTATGTACTATTTGCAACAAATGCAGGAATTGATCTTGCAGCGTACTTTCTACCGGCAAATGCAACCATATAACCACCAATGGAATCCTGTTAATTCAAATTTCAAAATCAAGACTTGATTGAAATCACAATTCACAAATCAAGGTTTCATTGCACGATTTTCTTTTCTGGGAAATATTCATGTACCTACTTGCATGTTATCATCATTGTAAAAGAAATTGGTATTGATTGGTGTCCACAAAATTACTTGATTTTGATTTTTATTGGAGGGTATTGCATAAAATAGATGACCACTCAAAACAATTCTGTCGAGCTTCCTTATTAAAAAATTGCTATTTTCATGTAAAAATTACTTCAACTATATCTCCTTGAGTTCTATGAGCATGAATTACTAATTGTACAGGTTAATTACACATCATATTGTATGATTGTATCACCAAATATGAGGAGGTAAAAGAACCTTTATGACAAAATCTAGGGGTGCCCATGGTCCAGGTACACAAACTTAAATGACATTATGAAAGCTCCTAATTCAGGAACAATTTTTGCAAAAACAAATCAAAATCTGAATAACATGAAGATGCAAGGAATACAAGTGTTTGTATTATTCATGAAACTTCTCATAATCTTGAATTCAAGTGGCTTCAAATCTCTACTTACACTTGCAATATCACATAGCATTTCTTGATGTTAATGCATCCTCAATCATTGTTTGAAACATGTCCTTGTTATATTGATTAGCAAATCAAAAGAAAAATACTTTTGCCGCAAACAGGGATATGGGACAACTATGTACGTGCAAAACAACTGTTCACTTTAATTGCTGATCTGACAAGGTGTATAAATCACATATAACCCAAATTATACCCATGACGAAGTACCAAAATGACTTTATGAAGCCAAAAGCATCTTCTTTCATATGAAGCAAATAAGTGATGTACCAAGAAGTCCACGGTGAGAGGCGGTGAGCCCCAATTTCACATTTGCATTTGAGGGTCTTAAAGCATAATTAACGCATGTTGTCTAGTTTATGCACAGTATATAGTGCGGCTAGAGATGGAAGATGGTGGGTTGGCAATATAAGTGCATTTTGATACTTTGCCATAGATTTTAATGTAAATTCACCTTTTATTTTTGCACCATCAGCAATATTCCAAGGTAAAAATCACCTACATAATCATTTCAAACAATGCCTAATTTATCTTTTAAATTTTTGAAAGTCGAAACATTGACTGGTTTGTAACAATGTTTCAAGTGCAATGCTTTTATATGTTGATAACTTGTTTTTCTTCTACCTGATGTGCAACTATATAGCTAAACCATTTAACCCCACAAAAAAGATGCCCAAGTCACGTTTTAGGCTTTACAGCCACATTGGGTTATAAGTTATTTATGCAATTTTGCAAGTAAGATGTTTCATATTGCAAAGAAATGCCAAGTATGAACATTGAAGTTATTGATGGTACAATCAAATGCAAAGCTTACCATTAGTCACAGGACATGAATCATCAAAGCTCTCTTAAACCTACCATTACTTGTCAAAATTACAATTATCCCGGAATTTTATGCGAGTATTTAAATACCATAATGCATCCGTTAAACTTTGCATATCTCATTTTTCCATCCACATATCAAGGTTAACTATCTATTAACCAAACCAAACCAAACCAAAACCATTTCGCTACTTCACACACTTCTATAAGATACCAAGAGTAATAAACAAGCAGAAACATGTTTCAAGACAATTTTTGGAACAATTTCGTAGTTTTGGGTATATTTAATCTTTTACAATTTTTGGGGCAAGTCAGAGCAAGAAAATGTGAATTAATAATGTACCTATGTCTTTTCTTTTAGGTAATTCAAATAAATTATAGTGAGTAATGACCAAAATATCTCAATGCCT
>BJCM01063017.1:0-15091 GCA_018326385.1 Flaveria bidentis | reverse complement strand
ATCTTTTGGCAAATTCTTGTCGGTAATCTTGGACAGATCCCGTTTGTTTGATGCCACAAAGAAATTCATGCGGGTTTTGAAATTCGGCCGGACCGAAATTTTTGGAAAAGATTTGTGATAATTCTTCCCAAAAAGTAATCGGTTGATCGTTTGACAACCAGGAATACAAGTCTAGAGCGTCTCCCTCTAGGTGCATTGCCGCTACTTCAACTTTCTCTTCGTCCGGTATGTTGTAATACCGAAAATATTTTTCAGCTTTTAATATCCAACCTCGTGGATCTCCCCCGCTGAAAATAGGGAAATCAATCTTGTTATAGTAAGGCTTGTGGTGCTGTCGGTTCCTCCACGAACTTTCACCCTCATCATTTCTGTTCCCTCTAGATCGTTCACCTGCTTTTAAGGCTGCAATATCTTCTTTCATGGATTCTATTGACTCCAGTTTTGCTGCTATAGCAGCCAACTGTGCTGCGATCTGATCAGAAGAGTTGCTGCTATCTCCTGAATTAGCCCGGGTCTGCACCATCTTCGAATTCGTTTCCCGGCAATGGAACCAAAATGATAAGAACCGAAAAGGAAGGCAAGAATAATAGGCTAGTTTTATTCAAAATGATAAAAGATAGTGGCCCGATTCGAGAGGGGCACGGTCTCCACAAAACAAACAAGACAATAAGAAAATTTTGCATAACCTCCTAGCAATCCTAGCCTATCATTTATACTAATAATTCCTGCCAATCAGATAAATCTTCTTCCTTGAAATCTGCTGATTGCTGAATAAAAGGAGTTAATTGATCCCATCCGAGAGGATTAAGTTTATTTCCAAAGATAGCTTTAAATTCTTTATTTTCAACTTTCCTTTTATATCTTCTTCTAGAATATACTTGTAATGGAGGCTTATCATAATGTCATAGAAGCTTAAAGATTTTACTGTTTCTCAGGTAGCACCAAAACAGAAAATTAGGATCAAACTGAGATCATACTGGGTGCCTTTAATTGAGGATTCATGCAAGCAGATCATGGATGCTGCTAGGACGACAAACGCAAAGACTATGGGGCCGGTTCCATTGCCAACCAAGAAGAGAATATACTGTGTGCTCAAATCTCCTCATGTTCACAAAGATGCAAGATTTCACTTTGAGATCCGAACCCATCAACGGCTCATAGACATTCTACACCCGACTGCACAAACCATTGACTCCTTGATGCAGCTTGATCTTCCTGCTGGTGTTGATGTGGAGGTTAAGCTTTAAGAACATCTTTGGAGTTCCTTTATGCTGTGAAATGCTGCTAGTTGACATTTTTGTGTAGTGAATTTGTTACTTGTATCATTGTTGGTTAAAGAGATGGTGTTTGGTAAGGTAATTTGTAATTGCTCAATCTTGAAATTATGGTTTATGCATTTTAGATTGGAATTTAAACTATAAGCGACTATCTCAATAGTATATAAAGGGACTTTTTTAGAACAGCATATATATGGACTGTTACATCAACATTCATCTTTTTCTAACAATCTACCTTTTCTATTTTACAGGTTATGTTATATCTTCCTACCATTTTATAAATATATATAAACTATAAATTAAGCTCATGTGATGCGATGTGTTTGTGTACTTTGTTACGCGCATTGCGACGGTACCATTAACATGGTAAAATACATTAAAGAAACGGATGAAGTTGTTATGGCTCAATTCTATAGATCAGAATATAGATAGAAAATAGCATGTCTCATAGGTTGCGACGTAAGTATGACTTAACATTGAAACGACATCTGTTAACATGTTAGTAATAGATAGACATAATAATTTAAGAGGTACATATAAAAACTAATTAAAACTACAAATATAAAAATGTAAAAGATCAAATCATAAATAAATAAAGAAAAACAGTTTGGTTAACCCTTGGAGTCAAACCGCATGCCCGACTTCATCAATCGTGCACAAACAGCCCGTAACTATCTTTGTTGATATAATCATTAATCTACATTATTATAAACACATCATTTTGAATACAACTCGACTTTTAACAAAAGTTATACTGAGATGTTAAGAATAAAATTAGTTTTTTTAATATTGAACGAACGAAAATAATTGAAGTAACAAATCTAATCAGCAAAAACATATAAAATAGTTAAATGCGTATTATATAGGCTGCATGGGGGGAAGTTGAAACATATGAAAATTAAGGGGTTGGATTTATATTCCACCAGTAACTTATAGTAACTTATAAGCTCATGTTAATAAATTTAAATAAAATTAAGAGTTAATTATAATTTTTGTTTTTTAGTTTTGTAAATTGTTTATGTTTGAGTATTAAGCTTTAATTTGTTTCCGTTATTGACATGAGTTTTGCAAATTCTTTCTAGTTTCGTCATGTTGACTGACAGTATTAACATTTTCTATTATACTTTTAAAAAAATACGAAAATACCCTTAAAGACTTAAATGATTTATAACACCATACCACTACCATCACCGTTTGCCAGCCATGAGCATCAAGGCCACTTGATATTCCACCTAATCCAACCATCGCCATCATAAATTATTCCATGCGGCAAATTTGATTTAGATGTTTCGAGTCCACATAATAACATTGAAACTGAATGAGGGAGGCATCGGAGGAAGGTTGCTACGTTGGTTTGTGGCAACGGAGGGATGGTGGGGGTTATTTAGGTTTGATGGGTATCTTACTTTTAATATAAATATAAATATTTTTATTTTAATTTTAATATGAGTATTAAAGTCATTTACCAACCACTTAACAAAACATATTAACATCTTTAGTTAAAATGATGAAAATAAAAACAATTTGTAAAATTTAGACCAATAATGAAAACAAATTAAAATTTGATATTCAAATGGAGTAAGTTTGCAAAACTCATGAACGAAAACTGAAAGTAACTCTTAAAATTATCAAGTATTTGAAATGCATGTTAAAACATATTGGTTTACACAGGTGGATTGTATTTATAAAACAATTAAAAAAAACATTTACTTTACATGTAAGAGATTTACAGAACAACAATGTTATCATAATCAATATTCTCAATTAGCGTTTCAATCTTTATTTGTTTCATTGATTATTTGATAATCAACTCGTGATATACTAAATGTTTAGGAGTTTATTATGCATGCTCCACATTAATAATGGCAAACACTCCAGTTCACCATACATGAACATACATGACATATTTTAACACGTCACCCTCATGTTATCAAATTTTCAAAACATTGTCATACATGCATTAGAATAAGTAAATTTATACAAAATTTAAGTAACATGCATTACACTTCCTAAATATATATTTACACATATATCATAACAAAAAATCTAAAAAATCTAAAACAAGACATTTAACTCATTAGAAACTCACTTTTAACATATTAACAGTTAACTTGTTTTGAAAACTTCTCAAGAAACAAGTGACTTGCCCTAAATTGGTCGTTAATTTGACCCGAATTTCAAATATTCGTCCAAATCCGTTGTTGTCATCTGACAAAACCATTGAACCGCCACCACTAACTACCATCGCTTACTGTTGTCGACCACCTTGAGTTGTCGGCAAAATCCACGTAGACCATCAGCGCTTCCCTTTCGTGAGCTGTTGAACTGCACTATCGATTCCTTATCTATCTCCCTCTTTTTTATTTTGTGTCGATTTCTTATCTCAATCCATCTCTATTCTCTCGATCAAATATAATGAAAAGAGAGGGAGGGGTTGGGTTTGTAGTGTTTATATTCCTATCTCATAGGTATTCACATGATAAAAAAAGCCTTAGAGGACATACACACTTCTCTATGATAAAAAAGCCTTCAACTTCATGCATTTATTGTTACTCTTAATCACTGTATTACTCATCAGTCATCAGGTGATTACTTACATACATTTACATATTTTGTAACCTAAATTTCGTCTGTCAATACCTTCCCGATCGCATACGTGTTTTGTTGATCACGCCTTCTAATTTCATATGTGTTTCCTTTAATCGCTTTTAAAATCATGTAACCTAGAGATCCTGCATTTTTATGGTTTCTTAATTGGGGAAATTGTAACAAGTCTGTTTCTCGCCAAATTGCAACTTAATGCTGCATTTAAATACTAAGTAGGATAGAGTGAGATATCAGGTGAAAGAAGAGATGAAGTGAAACAAAGAAGTAATCGAGAGCAGTAGCTTGCTGGTTTCGTAAACTGATTTACAAAGGGTCTGGTCATGTATTGAATATGTTAAGACTATCTACTGCCTTTATTAAAACTTAAAAGCTTTAGCTTATCATCATCATCCTTGAGTTGGAGTGCACAAAAGAATTTTAAATGTATGATATGCTGCAGCCAAAAGGTTTAATTTTTAATCTATCATGATTCATGCAGTAATAACTAGTGGAGCTTTAATGATAGATATCCTAAATTTTGTGATAGATACTCTTTACGCATGAACCCCATTTAATGGAACTTTAGGAAAACTTTACTGCAGAGTTTCAAACTTTGCTAAACCTCTGATGTACAGTATTTAATCCAAATTGAAGCCAATTAATAACAGCAAAATGATAACGTCATTATTTATCATGCTTCGAGTCAAGTACTAGGCGAATTCCTTGATCTATACACTATTACCAAGAGTGAATAATTTATCTCAGCTGCTTTGCAACAAATGGTAATATTATGTTTCCTGTTTTTCTGATGCAAGATGAGCATGTAGATTCTGTATATACTCTTGTCAGTGATATGGATGTTGCACGGGAAAAACAAACATTATAAGTAAATAAGAGTTTACATGTGATAGCTTTTGTAGTGCCAACACAGTAGTTATTTTTCAGGAGGGGGTTATTTATTATGCCTGTTATAAAATGAATTCAGTCAGGTACATTCAGAAAAAGATCTGGAGGGTTCATTTACTTTCCATCGGTTAAGACATAGTTAATATCTTAATGATCTCAGAAAGCTCTTATTATTAGGATTTAGGCATCTCACATGCCCACATTGGCTGAGTGAAGAACACATACATGAAGAGACTGCCTATATATCTAGTGGCCTAAGGAAATAACAAGCATACCTTTCTCGGCCTTTTGGCTAAGATCAAGTGTAGTATCTGTTCTTATCAGTTTAATATCTGATATGTGGGTCATCGACCCACTCGATATTAATCTTATTTTTTAAGGGGGAAGACCCATCACAGTAGCTTGCTACTGGGGTTCTTCATGCGTCGCATTGGTCTTACACTATCACCAAGGCCTGGCGCACCCCTCCAATTATCAGTTTTGATATGCTTCAAATCAGGAATTTTCCAACCCTCACTTAGAATTCTGTGATTTAGATAACCTTGGTGCCTAATCTGTTCAGGATGTTTTTTCCAACCCTCACTTAGAATTCTGTGTTCTGTTTCTAGTTATCTGATGAAGATGGTGTGTGAAATAAATCTGCTACTGCAATGTTAAGACTTAAGACCTGAGATTTGGACAGCCTTTTAAGATTGGAAAAACTTGGAGGCCTACCCTTTTACTTTCATCTACTTTTTTAGAGATAAGACATGTCGGGAACCATCCACGGAATACGCGGATGGAGTCATGACTGCTGTTCGTGAGATGAAGAGCTGTAGAGGTTTAAAGAAACATTAGGGCAAGTTGGTCAAGTGAAAATTCCCCTATCAATTCAATTAAACGAAACTAAGATGAGACCACGTCTTTAGTAAATATATTTGGTAGACTTGGATTAGAACACATCTTTTAACATACATGCAGTTCACATCTTATCTACTGAAGTTCTCCCACACTTCAAAGATGGAAATTGTGTAGTGTGAAACATTTTCACTAGGGGTAGTAGTGAAGCTTGAAACAGTTTTTCTGTTGTAGGTAAGGGCAGAAAATCTTGGGTGGGAGTTGAAGGACAGCAAATAAAAGTGTAAAGATGATTTGTACTCCTTGTTCTTTGATTTATTCCATATCTACAAATATGCTTTTTTATTTGACAGATTTATATATGTTTCTTTGTTTCACCTGAAGAATTGTCGACTTCTTTACAGGACACACTTAAATCTGTTTAGGATTTTCCTGATATACAGAACGTGCAATACTGTCTTCTTTTTGGATCACTTGATATGTTTCTTGACGTATACACAGGTGCATATTGTTGCTTACTTACACTAGGACGTTGTACTGAACTTGTTACAACATCTATTACAAACGTACTGAGTTTTCTGTAATTGATAAGGGTAAAGGATACTTTTGTGTGTCCTCTTACAATATACAATCCAAACAGAAATTATTTTCTAACAACAAAATGGCAGTATCATAATTTCCTTGTACTCTTATGCATGTTGAGCTTGTCGATTATGTATTTACTCTTGCCATTAATACAGATGGTGCGACTAATGAGCCTGCTTTCAATCTTGCAGTCAAAACTCATTTTTCAGATGATTGCTTTTGAGGGAGATTGGATGTAAACACATGTGAAAAACAAACTTTAGAGGTAATTAGCTATTAATTCTGCATACCCTTTAGCAAATTTGGATTACTGATTTCATTAATAACAAGTTCCCATGTTATTGTTTCTGTATAGCCAACATAATATTGATAAGAGTGTGAATTAGCAACACTGAGACGTCGAGTTGGAAGCAACACTTTTCATGGTGATGACTGGAGGGTTGATTTTAGTGTCAATTAAGTAATGCACACCTTATGACCTCAAAAAGCTATTAGTTTTAGGATTTAGGCCTTAATCAACTTTGCTCTATAGTATTAAATCCTGAGAAGTGAGAACACATATTGAAAGAGGAGGGATAGTGACTCTTACTATCCCACATCTTCTGAGTGAAGAAAAAAAAGTTGAAAGACTGCCTATATAAACAGCGGCCCATGATGGAACAAGCATACCTTTCTCGGCCTTTTGGCTAAGATCAAGTGTAGTATCTGTTCTTATCAGTTTAATATCTGATATGTGGGTCATCGACCCACTCGATATTAATCTTATTTTTTAAGGGGGAAGGCCCATTTCAGTAGCTTGCCACTGGGGTTCTTCATGCGTCGTCTTGGTCTTACACTACCACCAAGGCCTGGCGCAACCCTCCAAACCATAGTCAAATTAACCTTAAATGAGTAGTTCTCTTTCTTTACACTTCTTTTTAATGTTGCACTACTGCCTTGGCCTGGCGCACCCTTCAATTTATAGTTAAATTCTTCCTTTCTAAGTTTTAAGTAACCCTCTATCTTCTGTCTCTTTATTTTTAAAAATGTTATAGCAAAAGAGTTATAAAGAAGCTTAAAGTTCTAGGTATGTGATATGTTAGGAAACAAAAAATCCTACATATGTAATCTTTCATGGAAAAGAATGATTTTTGATTGAATATAAAGGATGTTTGGAACAAGTGTAACATATACATTGACGCTGCTGGTTGCTGTAACTTCTGTTTTCTGCACATAAATTGCAATTTTTGTTAATATTAGAAGAGATTGAAAGATCCATTACTAGTACTTCATTTTCGAAGACAAATAGCCTCAAACTTCAAGTTTTCATCAATACATCAAATCTCTTCCTAAACCAACCTTTAGGACATCTTTATAGGTTGTGAAGATTCAGTTTAATATCAAATTAGCTTCTGTAGTTGTTTTAAGTCTCTTGACCGGTTAACCTGTTTGCTATATGAGCTTTTACCTTTCATTCTCAACTTTAGCCATTTAGGCGGATAATAACACCAAATTAATCCTTTAAACTCTGTATTTTGGTTCAAACGCATTTTGGATGGCAGGCTTAGCAAGTTCTAATAATTTATGTGTTGAGTTCAACATATGTTTAAGTAGGCAGTTACACGCAGCCTATTCTGTGACCAAACATGTTTTTCAGTTTTAACTCTTCTTGACCCATTAACCCAAACTCTTCTTGACCCGTTAACCCAAACTCTTCTTGACCCGTTAACCCATTTGATCCTCAACTTCCAATGGGGTGCCTTAATTTATTTCTAACTACACTTTAAATATATTGTACTCATTTAGCTATATGAGTTTTTACCTTCCAAGCTCAACTTTAACCAATTAGGCCAATAATAACACCAAATTAAGCCTTTAAACTCCAAACATTTAGCTATATGGTGGCCTTAACAAGTTCTGGTCATTTATGTATTGACTTTAACGTATGTTTAAGTAGGCACTTACATGTAGCCTATTCTGTGACCAAACATGTTCTGCAGAAATGACAGTTGACAAACTTATTCCTAGTAATATGAAGATTATGGATTATGGTATATTGTTTCATGGTTTACCTGCTTGATGAGATTGCTTAAAACATCATGCTAATTCCTTGACTAGCTCTCAATTTAATTTTACAGAATATGTATGTAAAGCAAGTTGTTCATAATCAGTATGTTCCTGTTTTTTTTGTTTTTTTTACCATAAACTTCCCCACCAACTCAAATGAAAGCCTGCTGTGAACCGTGTGTGTCACATAAATAAACAAATTGCTGCAGTTTGTTGCAAAGTTTTATTATTTTTCATGAACCAACAACAAATGACATCATCATTAACAGCATATGTGGCTCTGATAGTTTTTCTCGTGGCATGGAAGTTATATACCAGTAAGTGTGTTGAAGTGGTAGGATTGATGTTTTGTAGACTTTTTATTTATGTTACAAATTATAATGATCTTGAAATGCATCTACTAATATACAGTTGATCACCATGATGACAACTGATAGAATTTTCTGTTCTATGGGTAGCAGGCTTATAACTGCTGACAATCCACATTTATGCTTAGGTATATTTCGTGTAAAGCTGAATGAGATCTTAAGAGCCATCACTGCATGGCTTTACTTTACTGGGCTACCTTTTTCTACTTATGCTTATCAATAACAGCTCATATTTCATGGGGTTATCAATTGACCTGGTTGGATCTTGATAAGTAGCAGTTGAGCACATTAAAAGATAACATGGTTACAAACATGTGTTTCAGAAGTTTTGAACTGCCACTAATTCAAAACCAGGAGTTTTTAGAACTTTCACAAATTTAATGCTAAGATGTGGATAGACATAGAAGGCAATTAATAAACGAAACGAAGTTCAGCGAAACGAAGTATTGCTTTCTTGCTTCTTTTTTATTTGTATCTTTTCATTTTCACATGGATCCGCAAACATGTATCTTTGCCTCAATTCTTTTTAATTCTTTGATGTTTTCTTTTGTTTCCATTTTGCAGGTTTTTGTATCCTTGGGAGACTGGGATGGATGATGGGTTCAACATCGAATAAAGAAACTTCTTTGTAAGTCATTAAATGTTTTTTTCCAAGTTACCGCTCCCTCATTGTTTTATCATTGCATATTTTTATAAACCAATTATATTTTAGTTGATTTTCTTGATGATAAATTGCTGTAGTAGGTCACTGATTTTGGAGATTCATAAGTGATGATCGACACTCTATTACCTTTTTAACAAATAAGCAATCAACTCAAAGAATCCCATGTTTATTATAATTATTTGTCTTCTTTGAGTATGTGAGTAGTGGATATAACTTAGAAACAAGATTAGAGTGTACTCACTAATAGAGGCTATTAATTCAACACAAACATGGCTGGCTGGATTTAGTCTAATGGCTAAATTTAGGGTTCTCGGAAAATCAAACTTGACCACCCGTGATCTTAGACAATAAGACGATGCCTATCAAGGTGAGTGATAAAAAATACTGTATATTGATAATGTCAAGAAAAAAATGTGGGCAATACTGTGCTATTTGAGTTTGAAACATTAAGTTTCAGTGTGAAGTTATGGATGATGCATGTCAGAGTATAAATGCGGTCACCTGCATTTCACAAACAGTTTGGGATTTTTGTATCAGTGTGTCAATGGTTGAACACTTATGGCCCTAAGGGTGATTATAGGACCTTACATGGTATTAAATTCTGAGATGAAAAACCAATGGCATTGTTTTTATATAGCCAATAGACTTATCAATATCTAAAATGTCTCACAATCCCACATTGTCTGAGTGAAGAACAAATAGATGAAAGGACTGTATATATAAACAGAAGCCCAAGAAGGGAAAAAGCATACCTTTCTCGGCCTTTTGGCTAAGATCAAGTGTAGTATCTGTTCTTATCAGTTTAATATCTGATATGTGGGCCATCGGCCCACTCGATATTAATCTTATTTTTTAAGGGGGAAGGCCCATTACAGTAGCTTGCTGCTGGGGTTCTTCATGCGTCGCCTTGGTCTTACACTACAACTAAGGCCTGGCGCACCCCTCCAATATCTAGTCTTAAGTTTTTAGCTTGAAGTTATGTTCGCAGTTTTCAACTGATTAATTGTACTAACAGCTTTTTTAATTTAAGTTTTTCTTTGCAAATCTGATGATTTCATTTTCTTACTAAACAGTTAGAAATGTGTGTTCTCTTTTGATTCCTGTGTATAATTTTTGCCTATTTATGACATAAATAAGAATGCACACTAATTTGAGCATACCCTTCGGCTTATTTGTATATGGCTGATTTCTACCGGGTTCCTTCAATCCATGATATTCGTGAGTCTAACCTGTGAAACTGTCTTTGGTTAAGAGATGGTCATTGGCTTATGTGCCCTTGTTTCTAGGAAAATGAGATAGTGTGATCATGAAGGGTCAGGCCATGATATCTTTTTTATTTTACTAAGAAAGTCATTATTAATAACTAATCCATAATTAATTTCTGTAGGTTGTGCAATAACTTCCGTGTAAGTACACTTGGTAGAAATTATTTATTAGTTCTTAGTGCATCTACTTAAGGGAATCAAGTTTGCAACAGACCTCGTGGTGATAGATGTTTTTTTTAATTTGTTTGTTCTTTTTCTTCTTCATTTCCATAGAAAGCTTCTCTAACATGCTATTTAGTATGTCCTTGGTCATCTATATTTGCTCATGGCTGTCTAGCCTTTTTTTCATTGGCATTGCTTGGATGTCAAAACAATAATGTAAAGCTCACCTGACCACTGAAGACATGTTTGTTATTCATTACGGAAGGTCATAATTCATATGCATTTAAGCTGGTGGTAACACTTAGCCTATTATGTCCCCAGACATGTTTTACATGAATGACAACTGACACATTTATTCCTGTGGTACAAGATTACATGTAGTATGTGTTCTTATCGAGCACTTCAATATCTCATATGTTTTTATCAGCTTAAATTATCTTAAACTCTATTGCCTGAACAATGTATCAAGTATATCTTATCTTTATTGTAGGAAATTGTTTATCTAGCCTTTAATAAGACTTTTCTTGTAGCTGACTAAAATAAGAAATAAATTGATGTGTATAAGCCCTTCCATGGCATTGCATGATATTGTATTTAATAACTAATAGTGTTACTTCTAGTTTATCAATTTAATTCACCAATCACATTGTCATTTAAAATACAGGTAACATTTTGTCCATATAAAAAGTTTTGTTTCAGCAGATGCAGCGAAAGCTGGTTTTACTGATAGTTTGGGTTTCTTTATCCTTTTTCTTTTATATGCAGTCATAACAATCTTATAATGAATATACTAATAGACGATTGACCATCATAAATGACAATTCACTGAATATACTAATAGTAGCGTATGACTACTGAACAATCCACAATTGTGGTTGGTTTCAACAATTCTGAATGATGCGAAGGTATATTTTATTTAACTGAATGAGACCTTACCAGTAAGGAAGAAATATTTTCTTTTTGAAGTTTTACTGATGCTAAAACATTTAAAAGCATACTATGTTCACTTGATAAATTTGACAAGGGATTAGGTTAGTTATTGAGAAGTGTATAGGTATCATTAATGTTGTATGTTTACTTGTTTGTATCGTTCACTAGTCATGCCTCTAATCTATCAAAAACAACCTCAAGTATTGTTATCTGTTGTCCTACGTGGCTGCACATCTAAATAAACACATGCAGCTAGCTGAGTCCATGTTACCTTTTAATTTTGTTTGAGTTAGTCAAGGTTGTTAGTAGTCATTCTTAATTTGTTGGAGTCTTCTGAATTCTCAGGTTAGTGGAACGTTAGTAGTTGCTCTTTTGTTTTCCCTATTTAAGCATATAATCTGTTTTTTTAGAAATAAGAGTAAGCATTTACAGGATATGATCAGCTGCTCTTTAGCCTGTTATTTACAGTTCTAGCTTGCTTATCTAGCACACACTTCACCCACTTATTGGCTCCTGATTAACATAATCTCCCTTTGTATTGCACAGAATCTTTTGAGGTCTTTTGAGCTTTCATTTTGACCATAAAGTTCTTATAAAGACAAACACAGCAAAGGGATTTAATGAAAATATAACTAGTGTTTGCGTATATAATGTATGTTGATAAGCTTGTCTTTGGATGTTTTAGAATAGTCTTAGCTCAATCCCACATTGGCTGGTTGAAGAACACAAAGATGAAGATATTGAGTATATAAACAGAGGTCCATGAGGTGAATAACCATACCTTTCTCGGCCTTTTGGCTAAGATCAAGTGTAGTATCTGTTCTTATCAGTTTAATATCTGATATGTGGGCCATCGGCCAACTCGATATTAATCTTATTTTTTAAGGGGAGAGGCCCATTACAATAGCTTGCAATTGGGGTCTTTTAGTGTTGCCTTGGTTTTTGTTGCATTTATGGTTTAGTATTAGTTTAAAGTTGTTGCTTATGGTGTTAATTTGTGTTTGTTAATGCTAATACGTTAAAACACTTGTTTAATCTTCTGAATTTTAATTACATTTATCAAGGATCAGTATTTAGCCACTGCGAATCTTTCTGGTAGCTGATTGAAATAAGTCGTATATATTGCACAATTTAGCAGTGAATTATCTATTCAAATGCCATCTTTGAGGTCTTTTGGGTCATTAAAAATTACTCCTTTGATAAAAGTGACATTTTCATTTCAAGAAGCAATTGCAGTGAGTCAGAATTTAATAGTAAAGAAGATGTTCCATCAATACTAAGACCATCTGCAATCGTTGTTCATGGGGGCCTCTATGACAGACATGGTGCCTTCATGGCAGTAAAGAGATAAGAACAACACAGGCTTGAGTGGTGATAACAGTTATAACCTCAATTATGTTGTTGTCTGACGTGGAGAAAGAATCCATTCTTGACGTCCCTCGACTCCTGGAGTGTATATTTGAACAAAATAACAGTTATAACCTCAAGTTCATGTTTTGATTATTTTTTTCTTGCTTCTTATTTGCATTCACTTCTTGTCACATACTCTTGAGTGCTCATGCATCCACTCAAGGGAGTCAATTTTGCTGCAGAACTCGACTAGTCAGATATAATCTTAATTGTTGGTTTCTTATTCTTTTTTGGTGGAACTGTTAATGATATTGGTTGTTTATTGGACTAGGCTTGCAGTACTATATAATCTCGCAAGTGTTTCTCAATAAGTAAATAGGAAAGCTGCATTTATATTGGATGCTACCGCTCAAGGCATACATATGGACCGTGCATGTGACGAAAACATGATCGATATAAGGTACTGTATTCAGCAAGTTGGTTTAACCGATAGGTTTGCTATTTTCCACTTTTCTGCACTTTTTCTTTTTGTTCAATCATAATGATATTAAAATGCATTTTACTAATATAAGGTGGCCACCATAAATGACAGATTAGATACTTCTTTGCATAGGAAGCAAACTTTATGACTGCAGAACAATCTACTGTTATGCCAAGGTATATTTTGAGAACTATCTTGTGAGGCAACATTGTAGCTCTATATTGTGCTACCTTTTTCTATCAGTAACAGCCACAGCATCTGCATGAGAGTAACTTGTATTGAGTAAAATATGCTGTTTAAACACTTGGAAATGTTTTCTTCGACTTCTATCTTTGTTTGAGCTAACAATTATCAACGGTTTGTATAGAAACCAGTGATTAATTTATGTTGTTGACACATTTGAAAAATTCTGAATTTATAAAATATGGGACATATTACAAGTTTCTTGATATATATTTTGGAAGTCTTCTGCAAATGTTGATCAAATTTTGAAAGTCAATGAGTTTAAATTCCCTAAGTTGACTTTTATACTTACTTGATTTTGAGACATTGTTTTAGTTTACGTTCTTACTAGTAAAATAATCAGTTTGAAATTTTCGAATGTTACAATTCAGAGAGGTGGAGTGGATCACACGGTCGAGCTGCGGATCAATCATGCTCGTGTTAAGAGCGTCTTGGTGCATCAATGATATAGACGTCACCTCTTGTTTAAAACTACACACCATCTTGTTATGCTCTTTGTAAAACTAGAATAGAACCTTTGGAAAGTTTAATTTGATCCTACCAACTTTGTTTTTGATCTAAACATGAATCTGGTAATACCTGAAGGTCGGTGCTAGATGCATGATATAGATGGTGTGGACTTTTTTTTATGTGTTGTTGAAAGTAGGACTCTACAGTCTCTACACCATGTCTCTCTTTTATCTAAAAGATCGAGGGTTTTAAATCCCGCAAGATGCATGCATACGTAGTTAATAGGAGTTGATTAGGAGTTGTTATAAAAAAGGGAGTAAGAATCAGTAAATTGAGGTGAAGAAGAGTGATTGAAGCTTAATTCCAGCAAGATTCTCCATTTTAAAGATCTTAAGCCGGCTTTGAATCCAACTCATGAATTCTTCGAAACTAAACTATAGTATGACAATAGCTTAGAAATATCCTTATCATGGATGAAACATATTAGTTAGGGTTTAATTTTGATAATCTAGCCTAACCAAGAATACATTTATTAGTGTTTTTGGTGAAACTTACTAGGTTCAAGAGTGTGAAATTGTATGTAAGATTGTGTCATAAACGTTAATGATTTGTTAAGATCCAATTACCATTAGAAATGATTTTATGAATCCAAGATTAATTACCAATGATTTCACAATCGGATTGGATTGGCAGTCTGATCGGGATTTGGTTGGGCCACCGGTCTGATCCACCCCATTTCGTTTCTATCTTCAAGTTTGGACCGGAGTTTTAATTTTTTTTTAATTTTAGTAGGTTTAACGGGTAGGTTGAATGATAAATTTCAGTGTTGGATATATAATTACTGTTAAGTTTATATATAACTATAAAATATACATATAAAATACTTATATTAAAATTTATATATATATATATATATATATATATATATATATATATAATTA
>BJCM01063016.1:0-11835 GCA_018326385.1 Flaveria bidentis | reverse complement strand
ATATATATTGAGGAAGTGGTGGGTCTCCTCACGCTATCATCTCCATGATTCATGACATCAGCCATGAGCTATACCAAAACAATCCAAAGTGATATCATCTCTTGAATTCTTTGAATAAATTGCAATATTATTGAAATTGTTTCAAGTAAGGTCATGTTTCGTTTGATGTTTCAAGTAATTTCTTGTTTTTGTTAATTATAGCTAACTATTTTTGTTTCTCATAAAGTAAAGTTTAAACTGACATTAGTATATACTATTTAGACTTAAAAAATAGTTTATTTTATTGCTTTTAAACTAAGTATCAACATCTTTCAATCATTTAAAAAAATTACTTTACATCAAATGCTCAAATACATTCAAACAATTTTTAACTAATTTTAACCGACTAAATAGCATATACTATACACAAATATCTAAATTAATTTATCAAATCCATTGAAACAAATTGTAATAGTACATATCAAATGCCCAATACACAAAATACCTAAATCATCTACTTCAAAACTACTAAATACATACATACATTACTTAACTAAGCATAAATTCAAACATATACTATATGTTATCTCACTAATTCACCATCTTGAACTAGTTTCTTTAAAACCTAAAAATTACAAAAATCCTTTAATAAAACTTATTCAACCAACTAAATATCAACATCTAAACATCATTCAACCATAAATTAACATAAACAAGCATAATTTTGTGTTTAAACAACAAAAGAAGAAGGAAAAAAAGAAAAATCTTACCTTGCGTTGAAGGCACCAGGAGGTAGACGGAAGAGGCGGTGACGGTGGTTGAGGTCGACGGTAGCAGCAGGAGGTTGACCGTGGCAGGAGCAGCAGGTCGAGGGGAGCATCAGCAGAGGAGATCGAGCGCACGATGGAACATATCGGAGGTCGAAGGGTGGACGTCGAAAGTCGGAGGTTGAGAGTGAAGGTTGGAGGTCGAAGGCGGAGGTGGGAAGTCGAGGATGGAGGTCGTCGGAAGTCGCCTGAGGTCACGCAGAGCTGCTAGGTCAAGAATGGAGGGAATAATGAGTGGGGAGGGAACCAGATCGCGGGTTAATGTTTCAAGCAATAGCGGCGACGCCGCTATTGCCAATGTACGATAAAATATACGCCGTTAGATTTGCACACTAATCAACAGCCAGATCTAAATGAATTCACCTTGAAACGGATCGACTATCATTAACGCCGATATGTTGCCGCTAATAGTGTCGCCACTATTGGCCTTTGTCGCCACTAATAATGTCGCCGCTAATAATAACATGTAGTGAGTATATTAAGTTAACGTAGTACTTTATATATTTCCTAAGAGTCGTTCTAGTTTACTTAATTGTTTTTAATTGTCTACATGGGTTATGTAGGTCATGATCTCTTCGCCATTCTGATTTAACTTCTTTTTTATAAATTTTAATATAAATCTTAGTCTTTGTTTTAATAGTATTGAAATATACAACCTCATGTTATATTATGGTTCATAATAATAATAATTGAAGAGTGATACTATTAATGTTTTTAGAACCGGATCGGATATCAAACCGGACGTCTTACTGGTTTGATGGTCGGACCGGTTGGACCGGTTGGACCGGATTTAAATATATGTTAAATACTTTATATATGTAATTAAATATAAGTAATTTATATATGATTTATATATATATATTTTATAATTATATATAAAACTTAACTATATTTGTATATCCAACACACTAATTTATGGTTTAACATCCCGTTTTTACCCATTAAAATAAAAATAACAAAACAAAAACCGGTCCGACCACCGGTTCGGGGAGAACCGGCCGGTTCGACCACTTAAAAACAATTCATAGCAGACTGGACCGGTCACTGGATCGATCCCCGATCGAACCGGGCGGTCCGATCCGGTCTCCAAAACAACGGTTATTTGCTATTTGAAAATCGATATTAATGTGAAAATAATTAATTTTTCTTGTATTCATTTATTCTTGTCTTATATTTATTTGGATAATATGTGGAGAGTCAACATTTTGACATACTGGTTTGGTCACATTGGCAGGAGACAACATTGAAGTCTGCAACCCTTGAGAATACATTATTTTCAAGACCTAATTAAAACCCAGACACATATTTAATTATGTAATCAATGTAACACAAAAACCAACCTCTTAAGCGTCCTTCTTATATGAGTCGACCATTATTTGTATGAATAAATAAAGAAGTGGAGCAACATGTTTGAATATTTCCAACAAAGATACAATGAAAGAGTTGGATTAGGTTTTACAATTTTATAAAAAAATATAAATTTTTAGATCTTCAACCAACGTATGACACTAGCAGCAATTCACTAGACAAATATTTGAAGATGTCGAAAAGACATCGTAGGATAGTCTTTACAATTGTTGTTGTTGTCGTAAAGGTGTTGGTATGGGAAGAAATATATAAGGAGACTTACGTGAAGTGACATTCAAAAATTATACTTAGTGCACCAAGGGTTAACAAATTTCTTGGGATGCTTATAAAATCCATTACACACATCAATATTCAATAGTGCGCAAACTGCCCCCCACTTTTTGGTGGGGTCACTTCAAGCAAGATGGCCATCCATAACTCACCATAACTCTTGAAGCCATTGCATATTTGCATCTTTTGATTTAGCATTTGTTGGTGGTGTTATTTTAAACAATAAAATCAAAGGCTTAGGTCAATCATCCATTTTTGACATACATGAGTGACGAGTTGCATCTGAGTCGTTCTTTTATGCTAATGAAACGGAGTATGAGCACGTGTATTATCTTAGTGATGGGATTTATCTTGAATATGCAACCTTTGTCAAGTCATTTACATGTCCATGTTAAAAGGGAGATGTCTTCTATCATTTGAACAAGACCAACATAACTCTCTTTAACAAGTTCATATGCATCAACGTATTCCAACACAATTGTTATCGACAAACCAAGCAAACACGCCATTACCAATGTCTTTAAAAGTGAAAATTTGAATAATTCTTCCTCAAAACAACTTGCAATATCCTTTTAAATAATTGAAAATAAATATTAATTGTTACATGCAGCTTTGGGTAGACAAAATTTCTTATCATGAAGTAGAAGTAATTTCATCACTTCTAAGAAATTAGTTCCTTTAAAATATGACTTTTTGATCTCATATATAATTAAGAAAGGATAATGTATTTCAACACAAATCTATAATCATTGGTGGTAGCAATCAATCGAAGTCGATTTAGTCTTTTCACATATAATTTTGCTTATAAAAGTGTGTCAATAAATTCATTTTGATTTCCAAGATTTTCTAATCTTTTAAATGCTTTGATCATGGTTGTGAAACTCATTAAGCGATCCTATGTTGATCGACTGGGGGGTTACGAGTGCCCCGTTTAAACGGGGAGTACATGTGATATATCAAAAAGAAATTAATTTTTTTAAAAATTATAAATATGCCAAATATGATAAGCATACTAATACTAATAAAAATACGTAAATATTAGTATAAATCAAAACAATACATCTTCACATACAAAAATATTTCAAAACTTAATATTAAATAATTAACATCATAGACATATTAATCATTTAATTATCATCTTCCATCTCCATGAAAATAATAAAAATTCAACAAAAATCGATGAAAAACAACAAAAAACAGTGATATATAATGAAAATCTAAGTTGGATCGGCCGAGTTGGCCGAGTTGGACCGAGGCCGGCCGTGTTGGACCGAGTTTGACCAATTTCAATCAAAGTTGATCGAGTTGATGAAAAACGTATCGGCACCTTACCGAGTACCAAGTACTCGGCCACATAGGCTAAGTTTTACAACTGTTTATGAGCATCCCTACAAGCATCCCCAATATGTGTACTATAGCAAATCTAACCGGTTTAAACTCTTCCTTTGAAAATACATCATGTCCTTCTTGGTTTCCAACATAATATGCAAATAACTAACAAGACAAGCAAAATGTTTCTAGGTCCGAACATGATGTTCTTGACTTGTAAAACCTCTTCATAGTAGACAATAAATACACAATTCAATATGAGATATCTAAACTTACATGCTACTGCCATTTACCAAATTTTGATTGGTTAACAAATTAAAACTATCAATTGACAAAGCAATCAAGCAAGCAAAGAATTGAATTCCTACTACCAATTAACCCACCGCCACATTTAACAAATAAAATTTACTCAACAAAACTAACAATTAGCAAATAAAAACTTACATTTAACAAATAAAAGCTAAATTCAAGACTATGAAGTAATAAGATTGTTTGTTAGCTTTTAAAAAATATTCCTACTGTCAAAGTGCCAACTGAATGATGACTGCCATAATTCCAAATTAAAGCAAAACAAAAATCCTATCATCGGAACAAGTAAATGAACACAAAGTAGCTATTTAAGAACAAGGACCTGATTATCACAATAGGAAAAATGAACTCATTAACGAATTAACGAACACAATCTTGTAAATATTAAGTTTGATGATCTAACAATAGCGACTCTTAATCTTCGATTTTGATGATTGATGTAACCTGTGATTTGTTTACGAATGGACCAACGATTGATCGATATTTTGATTGAAATATCTGATTTAGGGTTTAATTTTTTTTTAGAGTTTGTATGGTCGATTCCTATTCTTTCCTTCTATCACTCTAATTCTTTGTCCGTAATGCCATAAGTTTCAATCTTTTAAGGGTTTGGAGTTGGGTTGTTACTAGGGGTGCAAACAAGCCAAGCTGCTCGCGAGCTACTCGAGATCAAATCGATAAAAAACTCGAAACAAGTCAAGCTTTATCTAGCACAAACTGAGCCCGAGCCTGAATAAAGCTCCTCTAATTATCGAACCCGAGCCCGAGCTTCACAAAAATGAACTCAAGCAGGCTTGCAAACCTCAACGAGTTTTTTACTTATATATATTTTTATTTAATCTATTAAATATATTTATATAAAATTATTTTTATTATATATAAAGTTATGATAAAACAATACATAATATGTATAGTGTTATGTATAAAATATATAATTATAAATATATATAGAATTAAATATAAAGACTTTTAAAAATAATAATTAAATAATAAACAAGCCGGCTCAAGTTTGAAAACTATCTCATGACACAAGCTCAAGCTATAAAGTTAAAGCTTGAAAGTTTGAAACGAGTTGAGCTCGAGCTCTTTTAAGTTAAAACGAGTCGAGCTAGAGCTCTTTTAAGTTAAAACGAGTCGAGCTCGGACTCGGCTCGGCTCGTTATCAACACTAGTTACCTGTTGGGGCCTTGGACCTTGGGTGGCTAAAATTTTTTTGGGAGCCTTTAAATAATGCCTTGGATGTTTAGTGAATTTATAATAGCCCGTTTTCAATTATGTATTCATTTCTTCAATCAACGAGCATCACTAGCAAAGCATCAAAGGGTCGGGTGGCCGCCGTCTCCCTTACTTTTTTCGTTAGTAGTGTTAAAATTTAGTCCGATGGAGTAAATTATTGGCTCGATAGTGTAAAGTTTTATATAAATATCGAGTTCGTCCCCCTTAAAAAAATAATTTCGTCCCCGCCCCCACTACGAAGCAGCTCAAGCTCCGCTATCGAGTCGAGCATGAGAGTGGCTTTTATGAATTTGTGTTTGTTGATAAAACATGAAGTGTAAATTGGGGTTTCGGGAATTTTGAAATCGTTTTTGACTTTTAACATTAAGTTCAATCACGACATTGTTTATGTGATAATTAATGTGTATTTTTTGATCCTAAAGTATCATTATAATCACCATTTTTGCAACTCAACGGCCCAATTATTTCCTGAAGACCAAAACACTATGACACTAGATACAAATATTAATCTAGATCTGCCATAGCTTCATACAAAAGAAGTTCTTATTATTCTCATTGGCGTTTGTTGGAGTTGGATTTACAAACCTATTTTAGGCTCAATGTTAACATCTTTTAAGCTTCAGATTCATCTAAACTTTTAACTAACCGATATCGAGTAGAACACATGATCCTAAACTCATTTACGCCGCTCATTAAACATGACTAAAGTCTAAAAATGACCGTGGCATATGATGTTTAATCAGTAGGAAATGAATTCGAGTAATCTTGAAGAAGTCATCAGTCAAAAGTTGAGATTGCCAAAGTAGGAGGTAATGATGTTGGTAAGAAGTGATAGGGGTGTAAAGTGACAATGTACGAAAAGATGGTGGGTGTTAGTGGCCATAAACACCAGCCTTTTCTCCTCTTTACGCCTGCAGAATCTAGGAATCTCCGTTGGGGTTGTGAAGGGTGAAATTCAAAATTTGCGTATGTTGGCGTGCTTCATTTCGACCCCCCATATTTTCACTTTTTTACCTTTTTTAGCCCTTTACATTCTTTTTCTTGATTTTAGATACTCTCTTTAGACTAAGATTGTTCAAAAAGATGATTATCAAAAGGTTACAAATGGCTTTTGCGTAGGGAACAAGATGGGGACAAAGTGTGTCTTGAAAACACCTTGCTAGAATTGCTATTTGATTCGTACTAATTTAAATTTTAAGATAGGGTGTAAATTGTGGTTGGAGATTTGACGGGTTGAATTGTTTAACTTGAACACGATTAGGGCTAAAAACGAAAGAAATGAAGTGAACAAAGCCTCCTTCATGTTCATTTATTTAGAATTCAGCTTGTTCATGAAAGATTCATGAACACACAACCGAACGCATATTCTTGTTCGTATTCGTTAATTGAATATGAACATGACTATGGCCGGCCATCTTATTTTTTATAAAAGAATTGCATTACGGGCATTTAACTTTAAGGTACATACTCGGGGTGTTCATTATTTGAATCATACTTGACAACCCAGCCGAATTCGAATCACGAATTCGAAAATCGCTTTTGAATATTGGAATAAGGTCCTTATTCAAACCGGATTCCAAATTCTACTTCCGAAACAAATTCAAACCCATGAATTTCAAACCAAGCCAATTGGAATATTTGTATCCGAATTCAGGCTATATGATTTTAACTTTTTACAAAAACATATATTTTTATTTGTTATTTTCTCATAATTCATGTTATTCGAATCAAAAACGAATATTTTCAAATGAATATTTTCAAAAACGAATATTTCGATCTGAATAACCTGAAAATTAACCGATGACACTTCTAATGCTTACAAAAATGAGTTTTTACAAATTTTATAGTCTCCATATAAATGTTAGTGCACAGTAATAGTAATCGGTTGACTATATGGAATTGGATAAATAAAAAATAAGATATGACATCTACTCTTGATTGTCAACAAGGCTCTTTACCTTACAATAATCTTGGAATCTTGGATTGTAAATAGAGGGCGAACATGTCATGGCGGTAAGCAATCTTGTTTGATTAATTAACGGATACAATATCAATAAAATTGTAAGAAGTAACGGTCGTGTTTGCGGGTTGGATTGGGAGTCCAACCTTATAGAACCTAAAAATTTTACACAAACCTGAACCTGAAAATCGTGTTAAACGTGTCAACCCGAACACGGCACAAAAAATCATGGGTTGACACAAACACGACCCGCTTGACCCGAATTTTTTAAATTTCATATTTATTTCATGTATTAATATGTTGAAACTATTATTTTACAACGAAAACACAAATAGATATAAAATAATATATATTAGTTATGAAGTCTTATGTCAACTTTCTATATTAGTTCTAAATTTTGAAATAGAACACACAAAAAAATTAGTTTGTGTCACAAAAGATATATATAAATAGTTCAAATAAATGAAAAATAGATTAAATTTGTTAACCCATGAATGATGAACCCGTCAAGTTGAACCTAACCTGACTCTTCTAGCTAAAGTGGTTTGCGGGTTCAATCCGAACCGTTCACGGTGAACCAAACCCGCAAAAGCAGTTACAACCTTTGAACATTAACCTACAAGATACAATTATTTGCAATAATATACAGGAATGGTGAAGGAACAAGTTTTGGCTGGATAGATGCTAGAAACAAAACTGTGCCGACGATTTTGAAAAGGATGAGCTCGAGCAACGTATGTTGTTGGTCTTCTTAGAGACTCTTACATACATTTATGATGTAAATGGATGCCTGTTAAAAGTTTTTTTTTTGTTGTTTAGCATTTGCCATTCGGCTTTGGGTCATATATTGTCCAAAGAAGAACAAATGAAAAAGAATGTTATGATCGACGCTCTAGGAATGTGGAATCTGCCGAGCATTAGTACTTCACCGTCACTCTGCAAAACAAGTGTGGGAGTTGATCAAATCTTTGTGTATATGTTCGGACACTACAGTGGGTACAGTGAAGGAATTGTTGTTGGCTTCAAGTCTAAATTAAATGGTGAGAAGTTGTTTAAGAAGACAGTTCACTCGATGGTATTATTCTTATGGAAATCAAGTGATAATCATTTGAGCACAGAATAGATGTGTAATATTTCTTTGGGTGAAGTGACGGCCAAGTAGCGTTCTTCAAATCGGAACAATTGTCATGTATTATAAATGTAGGTGTCGTTCAATATGGTGCAATGAGATAACGAATGGAAACACCTATTCAATGGATCAAATTATATATATAAAAACTTCAAAGTGAAGTTTTAGAGATTTTAAAAGGAAAAATGTAATAAAATATTTATTAGATTTCAAAATGGATCATTAAACCATCAAATCAAATCATTATCAGATTTTTTTCAGTCAATAAAGAAATGGATGAGAAGATTTGGGGATCGAGATTTTCAATATATACAATTATATTTAAAACATTAAAAAAAAGTTATTTATATAAAAAAATTTAAAAAAAGTAAAATCTACGTAGTCACTCCATGCATAAAAATATATTTTTTCTAATTGAAACAAAGATAAAAACATCCTAAAAGTCATGTTAAAATATTTATTTAAATAAAATATAAAAGTTAAGTGACTGAATTGAAATATCTTTAAGATTTAAGTGATCTAGTTAAAATATTTTCAAAATTTATTTACTATTCTATATAGTTATCCAATTTTTTTTTTTAAAAAAAGCAACTTGGGATTTCTTTCTTTTAAACCAACTTTCACATATACCCTTCCTCAAATTATATCCCATATTATGTTAGTACCCAGTATATTATACGGGTTAAATAAATAAGTTATTAAATAATTAGTAAAAATATTATGAATTATAAAACTATACTTGAAACTAAAATATGATTATAATACTTATAAATAGTTACTTTAAGTAAATAAACAATAATATATTTTTCTTAAACTTTTGTTTTTTTAAACAATTTGTGGTTTTTAAATATTTTGTTTTAAGTAAAATGTTTTTCTATTTAAAAATTTCGTTGTTATTTTGTTTTTAAAAGTGTGTTTTTTATTTAAAATAAATAGATTTTCAATTTATTAAATTATATATTTTTTATTTGAAAATGATATGAATAATACTATTAGTATTCAATATTAGTTATAATAATAGAGAAAAATAAGAAAGTTAGTATGATGAGACTTATGATTGCGTCACGTATTATTTTTTCCTTATTATGGATAAATTAATAAACAAACAGACAGATAGATATATAGATAGATATGCTAGAACCTCATTTATTAAATGAATTATAACTAGTAATAAACACAAAGATTTACAGTACGATATTTTAAAAGTAGATATGAATTTTATATACGTAATAGTTCAAGAAAATAAAAACAGTTATATTATTTTTTTTAACTATCTTATCTAAATAGTTTCATTTTTAAATATTCATATTAAAAAAATATAAAAGAATTTATTTTTATAAAAATATTATTTATTAAAAACTCTGATTTATAAT
Source organism: Flaveria bidentis (assembly GCA_018326385.1). NCBI lineage: Eukaryota > Viridiplantae > Streptophyta > Magnoliopsida > Asterales > Asteraceae > Flaveria > Flaveria bidentis. Next base: position 2,055 of record BJCM01063016.1, on the reverse strand, counting down.
TATTATGGTTGTTATATAAGATTGTTTTTAGAAAAGTTCACATTTTTATAATTTTTTAAATAAGGAAAGATTTAAAATATTTCGTTTCAAAAAGGTTTAGTATTTTTGAAAATTTCATATTATATAAAAAAATTTATCATTAGTTCTATTTAATTAAAAATGGCTTTTTTATTTTCTTAATAAAATCTAATGTTAAAAAGATACATGATTTCAAAAAATCAAGATGAGAGAGATATATTACAATTAATTAATTTGATATTTAATAAAAGAGATTTATTAGTTTTAACATTTAAATTCTATAATATATTTTTGTAGAGAAAATTAAAATGATTATATTTATAAAAATGACAAGTGATAAAAAGGTAGGTCAAGTGAATGACATGTGGCTTTAAAACCTTGCTTTATTAAAAATCTATAGATTTTAATTTTTGTCCATTATACAATATATAATTTACACATTAAAGATGTTTCATTTTCTAATGTTTTGGGTTTTCTGTAATAGCTATCGTTCTATAAGAATTTTTAAGAAATGGAATGCGCGGTAGTTTTAGGTATTTTCTCGACTTCATGATATTAATTATTAAAAGACAAATTTGTATTCTAAATCTAGTATTCTTTTGGTATCTCAAGCTATACCGAGTATAATTTACTGTTGTGATTACTGTTGTCGGGACTGGTATTCTCAGAACCGATTTTGGTATTCGTTTTTGTGATTTTCGACGAGCGACCAAACTCGCGTCACAGCGAAGAAACTAATGCCACATAGACTTCTGTCGTGTAACACGAGTTTCGGAAAGTAAACTAGCTCCATATGTTATCTGTTCATACGGCCGTTGGAAGAAAAAATTAATATTAATTTATCAGTATACAGACCCCATGTAAACAATAAACATGTCATTAAAGAGTCAAAAACCAGTCAAAGTAACTGTAGAAGACATTATGAAAAACTGTGAAGTATAATGATTTCGAGTAGGTTTACCACCAAGCAAAAAAGTTGGAAGATCGCATTTATTTTATCCTTAGCTTTTCTTTTAAGAGATGAAAGCCATTTTATATTCACGTGGATCATATCATCACCGTAGTTCAGTCCGTCGGGTTGTGTTTTTGTCTTTTTTTCTTTCTAACGTTTTCATTAAAGAGTTAAATGTTTCGTAAGTGAATACATATGAGTTTGGGAAAGTCTAACAACTGAATTCGAGCCAAAACGAGACGAATAAAATCATATTAATGATATAAAATGATAAAACCTTGTATGATAGGTAATGAGAACCAGATCTATTAGTTTAAGGGAAGTCACTTGTGATTTAATTTCTAATGTGAAGATAATGGTTCGAATCTCACTTGTTTCAATATGTTTTAAGTGGTTCAGATGTTTTATTATAGTGAAACTTTGGTGATGAGTTTCCTCTTGAATGGTGGGTGGGTAAGGTCACCAACGATTTTTGTGTTCACAGTGCGTTGGTGGCTTTTCGTCAAAGGGTTACTTGTGTGACCGGGTTTATAAAATCCGCTGCCGTTAAAGAAAACCTTGTATGATATTATGTATTGTCGTTCAACTATTAAGAGCATTCATAACTCATTTCTTATTTGTATGATATTATAGGGGATGATTGTAAATGGTTGTAAGTGAAGGAAATAACAAAATTATTGGGGGTTGTACCTTATTTTCACACATTTGGGAAAATATGATGAAGCACGGTACAACCCCATAAATTTTTTAATATTTTTTAAAGTGTTTTGTGAGTGGATGAATAAAAAAATGTAATAATAAATGTATAAAAATATTATTTAATTAAAAAAAAGAAAAAAAAATAGTGATTTTTAGTGTAATTATAAAGATGGGGATGGTGGATAGACTATGAATGCTCTAATAAGCATTGTCGTTGAGACCGAATCGGACTGGCCGGTCCGACCGCAAATCGGGGGCTTGTCCGGTCCGGTCTGGTGTGATTCGTTTTGTAGTGGTCGAACCGGCCGGTTCGTCCCGAACCGCTAGTCGGACAGGGAAACCGGACCGGTTTTCGTTTTTTTCCAAAATTTTAATGGGTAAAAACG
>BJCM01063015.1:0-27012 GCA_018326385.1 Flaveria bidentis | reverse complement strand
ACTGTGATCCTGGTTTGTTCACACGCCTCGCGGTTAAACTCCGCACGTGGATTTTGAGGGTGTGACAACATATACATATACGTATACGTATACGTATACGTATACGTATACGTATACGTATACATATACATATACATATACATATACATATATATATATATATATATATATATATATATAATAAGTTCATTCAACACGAGACAAACGTTAGTTTTTTTTCTTGTTCTTCTTTGTTGTTTAAGCTTGAAACTTAAAATTAGATGTATTTATGTGAAGGAGTTATATGATGTTGAAATTATATATGTGTATATGAAATCTGTGTTTATGTGAAACTTAAAAATTTGATCAAATTTTTTGTTAAATTACTTATTAATTGTAGTTGTTCTTGAAACATGAATGTAAGGTTTATGAAACGATTTTTGAAAAGGGTGTCAACGGAATCTGTTTCTTCATCTTCAAATAGATCCCGGAGGAATTGATTTGGATGATATTCCATTGAATCCTTCGTAACAAAATATCATCTTTTTAAAGTTGTCATTAAATATGTAATGAATTGGTTACAAAACATAAAAACTTGTAAAATATAACTATAAAATTATATTATCTTACGTTTTAATAACATTGTATTTTATTGTTTTATGACATGCAATTTTCTTATATATTGATGACTTGACTCGACACTACCCAACCTTTGACCAACACGAAATATATGACTTCTAGGTTGTTAAAAACTTAGAATACAAGAACCAAAAAATACTAACAAAATAAGGGGGAATTTGTTCTACCACTAACCACAAACAACTTATACCAGATGTTATCCTATTCTGCTTAGTATACATGTGAATTATTCAAATTGGTTTGTGAGCTACTTAGAATCGACTAGCTAAAATTCAAATCGAGTTGTGCTTAAACAAGACTAAACTCGAGCTCATATTATGGCTCATTTTATAAACAATATTTATCGTTAAGTTCGATCCAGAGCTTCACATATCGAACTTGAGTCAGCTCACTAGGCTTAATGATTTTATTTAAACTTTTTAATGTAATCTATTAAAAATTATATTTGTGCAAACAAATGTTATTAGATATAAAATTATGATATAATAAACGAGTTGATCCTGAACCAACTTTAATCCTGAAATAGTTCTCATGAGTCGAGCTCGAGTTTTACAAATAAAACTTTAAACAAAACAAGCTCTAGCTCTCTTAAATCAATACAAGCCAAGTTCAAGCCTAGACGAACTTGGGCTCAGCTTCGCTCATTTCATATTGCTTAGGGGTGTTCATGGTTCAGTTTGAAACTAAAAAACCATCCAAAATGTTCATCATTTTGGTTTCATAGTAAGTTTTAGTTGAAATTTACAAAGAATAGTAAAATAATACTAAGAACATCCACAATAATAAGACCTCAAAGCACTTAAAATATGTATCTCCAATTGTTATACTATAAAATCACTTATTTTTTATACATGCTAATTATGTATAAAGAGGCAAGAGGCTCCAACTACTTTTGTTTTTCACATTCTTATAGATGAACATCTCTTGCAAGAACAGGGCACCCAATGATGAAGAACATAAAAAACAGCCGGATGGACATTGTCAATTCCTATAAATGGCCTATTGACCATACTCTTAAGGGTCACCCTATTTTATTCTTTTTTAAAGGTGGTAAAGTGGTGTGTATTAAATATGCTTTTTCTCTAGTGTTGTCGAAAATTATTGTCACATTGGTTAATATTGATGTAAAGGATTTGAGTTACCCGTTATAAAAATTAAATTTCTTCCTTTGAGTTTTCATTTAAATATGATTTTTGTTTATAAAAGTGTTGCTATATTTCATAGATATTATCCTATTATATTTTTATACAAATATAAAAAAATTGATATGTTTATTTCTATCTATATTTTGACATAAAGTTTATACAGAACCGAATGGTATAATTTTGTATTGATAATGGTTATACTACTTGTTTTTTTATAATATTATATTAAAATATAGATACAATTAAAACATCTTATCAATGTATATATAACTTAATATAAAACATTTTATATTCATATACTATTAAAGATGGTATTGATATCATCATAGTAATTGATTTTGTGATAGGAATGCTAAGATTAGCAACAATGTCTTATGGGGCAAACGTTTCACTTACATCCTACACTTTAATCAACATACTGAGTATTTCTCTCATAAAATCCTATCAAGATTTTAAACATAACACGATTTTCATTAAATCCTTTTAGACGTAGTAATTATTTAATTATCATCTTCAAATGTATTTCCATAGAAAACAATAAAAATTCAAAAAAAATGGGTGAAAAATGGTGAAAATCCGAGTTGGCCAAGTTGGGCCGAGTAGAGCCAAGTTTGACCGAGTCCGAGTAATATTGAACGAGTTGATGAAAATTGTCTTAATATCTTACCAAATACCGAGTACTCGGTCGTCTAGGTTAAGTTTTATAACATTGCTTGTAGCTGTGATAAAATTACTAAGTTTGATTGTGATTTTCTTAAGAGTAACATGTTAGTTGATCGAGTTGTGTGTTACACTTAAAATGTATGTTAAAAATAGTCTACAACATCTAAAATTAAGGTAAGTGATTTTCTCATCCTTGTAGTTTAATAAAAATTCTTATTTGAATCCGAATGTTTAAATTTTGGTAATTTACATTCAAAAGGTTTACTAAAATTATCATTTGAATTCATTTAACTAAACTTAATTAATAACGCTAACTTTTTCAATTAACTTTCTTACATTGCATGTATTTTAGTCAAAATAATTATAAAAAAAGAACCAGCCCACGTGAGAAATTTTATGTATTCGATCTCTTTTGCTAATCACCATTGTTATTTGACTTCATATGTTAGATATAATATATTTAAGAACAACCATCTAAAAATGACTTTGTTTTCACTTTATAAAGCAAACATCACAAAAAATATATATAAAAAACAAACAAACAAACCATATGACACGAAAATAATAACCACAAAACACAAATAATCACAAAACTAAACAAACAATGAACAATATGACATTTACAATCCATGATTAATAATTATAAAACAATAATCATCGTAAGCATAATTAAACTTTAAACCACATAATTCTATGATGAAACAAAATGAGTAAATATAAAATAACTACTAACTTAAAAGACATTAGCAAGTCAAAATAACAAAAAGAAAAAAATATAGTTAAGTCAAATTATAATTACAATTACTAAAAGGGACTGAGTCACTGAACACATAAAATTCTCGTGTGAGATTGTTTTTATTTTGTAATAATTTTAAATAAAAAAACTCCCATGTTGTAAAGTTAATGTACAAAGTTAAAGGGGTTAATGAAAGGTAATTAAATAGATTCAAATGGTAAAATTTAAACATTTAAATTTAAATAATATTTTTTTATAAAACCATAGGGATGAAAAAAATCACTTTTAGAATAACTAGATAAAATATTATCATTTCTAATACAAACATCCAAGAAAAAAATAACTTTAAGGTATTTGTTTTGATTTTTCAGCCAAAGTAGGTCAATTAGATAAAATATTAACAAAATATATTAATTAATAAATTAGAAACACCATAACGAAATCCTATATAAACGTGGTAAATTTGGAAAGAACTACACTTCAATTTCCACTTAATTTCTAAATGGCGATGATTAAGTGTTCCTTTCATTTTGTGGTATTATTGTATGTGTTTACAGTTTCTCCTTTTTGTTATGGTGATAATAGTAACTTTCCTAACTCTAGGGAGAACGTCGAAATTCAAAAGCTTTTAAAAAATTTAAATAAACCCCCGGTTAAATCCATCAAGGTATCTTATACGTCTTTTTTTTTTATAATTTGTTATTTTTCTTAGCATCCATTGGTATACTTATTTGTGTATGTTTTATTTTGTTCAGAGTCCGGATGGTGATATTATCGATTGTGTCCATATATCTCGTCAACCGGCTTTTGATCATCCCTTACTGAAAAATCATACTATTAAGGTTTATACATTCTCTTTTTTGTGAATATATTTATGTGTCGATTTAAAGAGTAATAATCTTTAACTAGTCGTTGACGGATGATTATAGATGAGACCGGATAATCTCCCAAAGCAGAATGTAGATGGCATGAGTGCATCATCCGCGAGTAATGTGTCAAGATCAATTACTCAATTATGGCATTCGAATGGAAAATGCCCACAAGGGACCATTCCCATTAGAAGAACCAAAATAGAGGATGTGCGTAGAGCTGGTTCCGTCAAAAATTATGGGAAGAAAAAAAGTTCTACTTTTGCTCAACTGAACTCCGTTGAAGATGAACTCGCTTCTGCAAACGAACATCATGAGGTAAGCCTCATTTAACACATACATTATACTCTATGATTTTTTTTCCATAATAATTCAAGTTTTAGTAACAATATGTTTTTATTTTGAGTTTTAATAGTATGCGGTTGCAACTACTAGCGGTCAATTGTACGGAACAAAATCAGCATTGAATCTTTGGAATCCAAGTGTTCAAGAATCTAATGAATTTAGTTTGACTCAAACATGGGTAATAGGAGGTACTTATGATTCGGGTCTTAATACCATTGAAGCTGGTTGGCAGGTGAATTTCTTCATTTAAACTCGCTTACCAAATAAACAAAACACATAATCAACTTTTCATATCTTCTATTATAAAATTATTAAAACTAATGGTATGGATGATGATTCATTTATATTATATATAATGCATATGAGAAAGACAATTTAAAGTACTACAAAATTAAGAACAATTATATTATTTAATGCATAAGATACAATCACTTTTTAAGGTAAAATAATATTTTTAATATTTATTTACAGATTACACCTTACGATTAGTTACATAATAACTTTACAATTACTGTAACTTATATAAAATTTTACATTATCAAGCCATAAACAAAACAAAAAACTTAATTTGTTTTAAGATTTCAGTTATATCTTTTAATCTATCATGTTTAAAAACTTTTTGAAACTACAATTGTAACCTTTTTATTTTTTTAAACGTTTTGGTGTAGATTTTTTGCTGAACCGGTCCGTATTTTTATGAGGTATAATACGTTAATGCATAAATGTACAAATCATCATGCAAAACCTATTTATTTGATGTTTTAAATTTTAGTTTAGAAAAAAAATATAATATACTTTTGTAAAATTGTTACAATTGTCTCGCTGCATTGCGCGAACATCCTTCTAGTTCTTCAAAAAATGAAATGATATGACCTAAAATAGCATATGGTTTCGTATGGACAAACTCGAATTATATAATAGTTCAATCTGGATCTACTCAAATTTTAAAATAGGTCACAAACTCATACAAAATTAATACTTGTTTAAAACATTTCGTTCCCAAAGCGGTATAACCGGTTATACTACCAACCCCGTGTTTTATCCCTGACAGAATTAAAATGAACGAAATATTTTGACTTTAAAACAATGTTTTCGAAATCGGATCGATTCGACCGGATTTTGATTTTTTTTGGATTTTAATAGGTAAAAACGAGATTTTGAATAATAAGTTAGTATGTTAAACATAAAATTATTGTTAAGTTTTATATACAACTATAAAATCAATGTTGTTGAGACCGGATCGGACCGGCCAGTTCGACCGCGAATCGAGGGCTGGTCTGGTCCGGTCCGGTGTGAATCGTTTTGAAGTGGTCGAACCGGCCGGTTCGTCCCGAACCGCTGGTCGGACCGGTTTTCGTTTTTTTTAGTTTTAATGGGTAAAAACAGAGTGTTAAACCATAAATTAGTACGTCGGATATACAAATATAGTTAAGTTTTATATATAACTATAAAATGTATATATAAATCATATATAAATTACTTATATTTAATTACATATATAGATATAATTAAAATATAGTTAAATCCGGTCCAACCGGTCCGACCACCAAACCAGTAAGGCGTCCGGTTCGACGTCCGACCCGGTTTTGAAAACATTGTATAAAATACACACATAAATTACTTATATTGAATTATATATATAACTATATATATAATATGTTATATATATAATTATCATGTCATCCGGTTCTTAAATTTGATCCGACCATCAAACCAGTAAGGCGTCTGGTTCGACGTCCGATCCGGTTCTAAAAACATTGCTTTAAAGTTCTTATAACATCTTTAAAACAGGTATATGCAGGGTTGTATGGAGATACAAATACCAGGCTATTCATCTATTGGACTGTAAGTTATTGTAAATCATACATAACATCTTGATTGAACCATAACAGCAAGTGTGTAACTTTTTATAATATTGTTTTGTGTTTTTTTTTTTGACAGAGTGATGCATATCAGAAAACAGGATGTTATAATCTTTGCTCTGGGTTTGTTCAAACTAACAATAATATTGTAATTGGGGGCAGTCTATCTCCTACTTCACAAACTGATGGTTCTCAACATGAAGTCACTATACTTATCTGGAAGGTATTTCTTTAAATTTCTATTTATTCAATCTTAAATAATTTCAACTAACATACTTATGTACTTAAACTAGTTTTACTGTTATAACTATTAACTAATAGTCATGTAAACGTGTTTATGCTATGGGTTAGTGAGTGTATGTAAAAAGTACTGGCATGTAGACGTCACATAGACAATGGATGAGGCACACTTTCACACACTAACATGTGTATCTTAATGATTTTAACAAGAATTATCAATGTCATTAGTCTTAATAATTATGAATTAGAGTTTGCATCTATAGACACTTTTGTAAGGTTAAATATTCCACATGTTCAACTATTAAGACAGCATGTACAAGTTGCATAAGCATCAAGTTTGATGTTCTATACCATTTTTATAGGACGGAAAGGATGGAGACTGGTGGATGCAACTTAACGGAGACCTAGTAGGATACTGGCCATCCTCACTATTTACATACTTGCGTGTGCGCGCGACAAGAGTAGACTGGGGTGGAGAGATTGTGAATAGAGGCTCAAACGGACGTCATACGACTACCCAAATGGGAAGTGGTATGTTCCCTCAACAATGGCAACAATGGTATCGTAAAGCTAGTTATGTACGAAAAGTTGAAATAGTTGATTCGTCAAACTATTTAAGGACTCCGGTTCTAAGCACTATGCATGAGCCTCATTGCTATGATATAGTGCCTAGAGTTACTAACGATGACAACTATTGGGGCACACACTTTTTCTATGGTGGACCGGGTCGAAACAAAGATTGCCCTTGAAAAGAAGATCGTAATGTCATGAAGTTTTAGTGTAACATATTTGGAATGCTTTACTCCATGTAATATAAATAAATAATTTTAAAAACTTCATGACGAAAGATTGTAACATGTTGACCTTCAACTTTCAGTGTAATATATATTTGGAATGCTATATTCCATGTAATATAAATAAATTCCTTGTTTGTTTGTGACATGCTGGAAAAATTACTTTGTTTTTATCATTTGTGAAATAAGAACTAAATTATCATGAAATATTAGTTTTAGAGTTATAAAGGGTCAATTAAAATTCTTGTGGGCAACCTACAATCTTTTTAATAGAAATTATATATATATTAATTATCAACTTGTTTATGCATCATGGGTTGTACTATATGTTTGATGAGTTGTACTTATCTTTTGTTTTTGTTTTTTAATATTTTACTTTTTTATTTAACTCCATACTTTTACATCGTTTACAATTTTGTCACAATATTTTTTTTTATTTTTATCTTTGATCCTTTATACTTTTTATATTTTTAAAAAAATTTGTTTTGCATTTCATCTAAATTTTGAGAGTCGACATGCCGAAATGTGCCGGTGTGGTTATTTCTCTATTTAACGCTCCTGACACAAGACACTGGTCCTAGATTGATTTACTTATTGTGTTATACGTCATATGTTTTGCTCACGTGTTAACATATACTTTTCGTTAAGGTTTATCTTTTTCGTTTTCTATTTCTTTTGTATTACGATTGTTTCATGATCACTAATGGCGATGTGTCGTTAGTGCTACTTTGCATGATTTTACGTATCTGTCGCAACGCGAGAGCTTAATACTAATTATTAGTATTAACAATCACACATGTATAGTGTCAGAGTTAAAATTTGCAGTCATTTGGTTGGAAGTTACACTATTTTACTACTTGGTGTATTAAAATTCCTTTGGGAAAACCTACGATTAAAATGCCTCTTACGTTTAAAATGACCAAGATAGTACTTTATAGAAAAAGTTGCATAAATATTTCTTGTTATTTGATCATATTACAAGTTCGGTCAGTAAATTTTAAAATTACAAATTTAGTCCAATATATGCTAGATTATTGCAAGTTTATCCTTGACGATTAATGTACATTAGTTTTTAACGAGATATGAACTAAACATGCAATAGGATCAAACCATCTGTATCATTTGCGAAATTTTCTTTAAACTTAAATAAATCAAATGAATTTTTAAAAAATTAGATTATTTTCGAAAAAATAAACAAAAGTAAAAATAAAATAGAATAATGTTAAAAAATAACATTAAGGTAAAAAAATTAAATTGATGTTAAAAAGTAACTAAAAGTAATAAGAACAAATATAAAAATACAAAAATTATAAAAGAACAAAAAAGAAGTGTGCTTAATTTTCTTTTTTCTTATAAAGTTGACATGCCAAGCCTAAACGGCAAAACTAAATAGTTCAAAAACATTGTAAAACTTGTAACCAAAAACTATAATAACAAACCAAAAAGATTTTTGAAATGTAAAAATAGAAAATCCTGTTTTTTTTTATCACTTTGAGACTGAACTGACCCGAACTAACCCATATACACTCTTAGCATGACACTATTTGCAGATCATGAATGTGGTATATGTAATATAAATCAAGAATTTAATCCATTCATAGGTTTTCTTAAATTTTAAGTATCCATATTTAATTTATATTTTACGTTATCCGATTTTACTTTTAACATTTATATAATATGATTAAACCACTTGAAAAAATAATTTTCTTGTACCACTAATCCATCCATATTTGACACATTTAAAACAAATATACAAACTACTAAAGTAAATATTTTCATTATCCATCTATTCACAACCATCTTTGTAATATTTTCTGGTTTTATTTCAATATCTCAGTTAAAAAATCCATGTTCTTTCAAGCCATCTTCAAACTCATCCGATACCTTTTTTTTGTTCTATCACATTGATCATAACTAACCCTACCTTTTTTTGCTCTATCACATTGATCATAACTAACCCTATGTGTGAATTTGTGCTTTATATCTTGTATTTCCCTTCAACTAATTTTCGAATTTTGAATTATTTGCTTCATATACCTTTTTGCAATCGAATATGTAACAAAAGACCCCAAATAAAACTTTCTTCATCATGTATTCTTGTCATCTGATGATTTTATTTGAAAAGAATCATCTTGTGTTATCCTAGAGGCTCAAAGCCTAAATGGGCCTTTCCATGATTTTTCCCCTCACCAACGTCTTAGATTTCTTCTTACATCTTACTAACAACATATTGTGGTCGTTAACAAGAAACACTAATGAGTAACCATTTGAAACCACATAATCAATCAAGCTATTTTTAAGTTGTAAGGGGATTTTAGATATCATTCCTAATATAGTAAATTTCAATCCTAGGTAGGATCATGAGAGGGATACACATTATTGCATTCATACTTTTTATCACTATTATTCTCATAATCTTGTTCACTACTCCTCTCATAATCAAGGGCGGATATAACACTAGCTTAGAGGTAGCTCGGGCTACCCCTCAACTATTGTCTAGACGTGTAATTTTATGTTTTATCGTTTTATGTATCAAGATACCCTTGAGTGAAGATTAAGATACTCCTTAAAGTTAAATAGATAAAATATATAGGATTAACATGTTAAATTACAGGTTAAATGATTAAACTAAAACAAAAAATTAAACGATTTAACTAAAACAGTTATAACACTTAATTACATTTATATAAAGCTATCTAATAAAACTTACATAATTATCTTGTATTGTTGTGTGCATATTCTTATGAGAATGCTAAATTTATAGCCTAAATTAACTTTAGACTTATGATAAGTGTGATGAAACAAAGTAGAGTTCACTCATTATATTTATTTTACATATCTAAGTTGTTTTTATGATAAAACATGTTACCAACACCCCAACTTATCTTTTTGACTTTAAGTTTGCAAAGAGTTATATATAGTAAGTTTTTAAATTGAGAAGAGCCTAAAGATAATAATAGAATACAATTGGACGTGTGGACCATTTAAGTTATTGCATTTTAGACAACCCTTTCCTAAATGTTTTAATTAGAATAGAATAAGCATTTATTACTTTAATTAAAAGCAATAAGATTATAAATAGTGTATATTTTTGGGCTCTAAGCATGATAATATGAACATAAATAGAACTCCAAACATAATTGGAATACACTTAAAAGGGCTCCAAACTTATAGTGCTACAAACCCTTGAAGGGCACCAACCATAACTTTTCCATTGGCTTTAAACATTATTTAACAACTACATTTGATTTGAAAGGGACTTTAGTTAAACGGATTTTGTCTATGTGTCATTTAGGTGACATTTTAACTAAAAAATCATTACATTTAATCTAACAGAAACAAATGATTTTGAAAAGAATGAAAAGACATGGTTCATCTTGTAAAAATCAAAATTACAAACCACTAAAACTGGTCGGGTTTGTTGACCCATACATCCTCACAGGCTTGATTTATCTTTTCTTAAGAGCACAATTAAAAGTGCGAAACAAATTTTTTCAAGACCATATAAACTATGAAAACTTGTGGTGCACAAAATTATTTGTCGGTCGAAATTGGTTCTTTATGTTCAACATGGTTAGCTTTGGGTTTTGGCTCATACTGGTTTTTGAGAGCAATTTGGTTCAGTTTTTGAAGCATGGTTATGACTGTTCGATAGCCTCTTAATGAATCCATTAAGAGGTTATTTCTGAATTGATCAGATGATCTCTTATTCGATCGAACCTCTTAATAGTTCAACACAATATTGACAAACGACTCTTTATTTTACTGGTTTCAACAATCGGGATACAAACCATTTTTATACTCTACGTTCCACTTCGAGTCCAAACTAATTTTCAAAACGATAATAATTTGCGCCCGAACCGGTTTCTAAACCGTTTGGGGTTTAGTTAGTTCCGGTTCCTAACTAGCCCATACTCGTAAATAGAAAAAGCCTAATGATGGGCCTATATCAAAAGATACGGGCCTTGAAATAAAAAAGCCCAGATGAAAACAAAGAAGCCCAAACTCATATATATGATTTCATAAACACCTAAACACACATTCGTTCGTAATCCTCTGATTCCTCTTAGGGTTTTCGTGAGGCGGCTGAGATATCTCCAACAACTCAACAAGATGGTGAGTTTTTTGAATCGAATGTGTTTAATTTGATATGCGTACATACTAAATTCAAATATCGATCATATTCGACAACAAATTTTGTTTAAAATCAAAGTTTTGATTGTTTGTATCACTATTAGTATGTGTGTGATCGATTCAGTGATTAATTAACATAATAATTTCAGGTTTTACCGAACGATGTTGATTTGCTGAATCCACCAGCTGAATTGGAAAAGAGGAAGCATAAGCTCAAGCGACTCGTGCAGTCTCCTAATTCGTTCTTCATGGTAGTTTATTCATCTCAGTTTTCTTTTTATGATAAATCAATCGTATGATATTAATCATTGATTTTGAAGTTATGTTTTAAAGTCTGAAGTCTTATGATTCAAATTATTTTGAAATATTGTTAATGGGGCGTAGTTTCATAGTATCATGAAAATTTCATATGAGCCCAAGCTAATAATACCCGTTTGATCACATGAACATGACCCGTTTAAACCGTGCATTAATTTAAAGTTGCAAATTAAAAAAAAAAGAAAAACAATGTATGCAAAACAATTAATATTCTCTTTTAAATATGGAAAACATAACATTAAGAAGTTTTATTTATGTTAAAACACACTTAAAAAAATAAAATTTAAACATGTTAAACAGGTAATCCTTTGAAAGGTTTAGGGGATCTAATCATGATTCGATTAGGTATATGTGTTCTTGGGAGCGATCTCGAACTGACTTGAACTCGTTTATTCTAAATCCAAATTTGTGAACTTCATGTTAGGTTAATGTTGTGTTAGAATATTGCACATTTTAGGTTTTTCAATATCAAACTTGTTAATCCCGTATATATCAATGATAATTATGGGGTCTAGGGAGGGTTAAATGTACAAAAACCTTATCTTTATCCCAAAACACCCAATAAGTAGAGAAAACAATGTTATAAATTTTCATTTTGGTTTTGATTAATTTGTGTGGTGCAGGATGTCAAGTGCCAAGGCTGTTTCAACATGTAAGTATTTATTTTCACTTCAACTTTTTTTGGTTTATACTGTTAGCACCATTTGTCATCCTTGTTCGTGTTTATGTTACGTATATGCTTAACTTCTTAAAATCTTTATTATTTTGCGTATACAGAACCACTGTCTTTAGCCACTCCCAAACCGTTGTAGTGTGTGGAAACTGCCAGACGGTGTTATGCCAGCCCACCGGTGGTAGGGCCAGACTCACTGAAGGATGTTCTTTTAGGAGAAAGGGCGACTGATGAAGATGATGGTTTTACTGTTTTACCCTTTTGTCGGCATGAGGTCCAAGTAGAAGATACTGGGCTCATTGCTTGCGAACAAGGGTAATGTTTTTTGTGTGTTTTTTACTTTACTTTTTATGGATATGCAGTCTCTTTAGTTTCTATGATAAACTTTTATTTTATGTAATGCTGCTGGAAATTCTGGTCTTTGTTACTCCATATGAATATCACCACCTTGTTTGAGATCACCTGCTTGCTAATTCGCTTTATGTTGGTCAATACTTGTCGACCAACCAAAATCTCAACGCAAATGTTTCAATGAACGTGGTTTTGAATCATTCAAGGGTCTAAGAGCACGCATCTTAACTAACTTTCTTGCTATATCATATGTATATGTTATAGTGTTTATAAGCCATATGTTCTTCTAGGTTGAGCTTTTGGTATTACCATGGTTTAGACTTTAGACTCTAGGTCATGCTCTTATCTCCCGAGAGTCCAAATGGGCATTAGGCTTATCGTGTTCAGATTGTGTGGTTGGTATTTGTTTGTTATAGAACTTGTTTTGAATATAGTTCTGTTTCGGTCTCCTGTTCTCATCCTTATGGTTTTGGTATCCTGTCGGTCCAGTTTTGTTCTGCACTTCTGCTGCATATTCAATACCATTTATTTTTCCCTAAGATTAGGATAATGAGTCTATATAATCCGAACATGTTCATTATTTTCTGTTATTAATCGTGTCAAGTTTACGGGTTGCAAGATGATGAGTTGAGTTGTTTGACCTAAACATGACATGTTTAATATTGTTAGAAACATCAAACCCTAATTTAAACTCATTTAAGAAACTGGAAGTTGATGGTTACATGTATTTATGATAGTTGAAGAATTCTATTAAAATGACACATTTTAAATTGAAGTTTTTTGCCTTGCTGCCTGAAGATGAGTTATTTTATTAGTTTTTTCTTGATTAGTTTTAAATCTGTTACTGTAAGCTTAGTGAATAAATTCATATGTGAAATTAAAATTTTTTGCATATTAAATCTTTTTCATATCTATCTATCTATTGTAATATCTATCTATCATAAAAAAAGATTGTTTTCATTTGACACTTGTTATAATTTTAAAACTTAGTGAAATTACTGCGTATCTCTCCTATGAAATAATTGTCTTAGTTAAAATAATATTATATAGTTCTTTTTTAAATTAAATGTTTTTTTAATAATTTAAGAAAGAGTTATTTATATAAACGTGAATTCTAACGTAACTTTTGTTAAGATAAGAAATTTTTCAAAAACAACAAACTTTTTAAAAAATATAAAAATTTTAAAATTTTAGTGTTTTTAAATAATAATTTTTATAAACTTTAATAATTAAAATTTAGATTTATAAGGAGGTTATTTTAGAAATAACGCTTTTTTAAAATGGTATGTTTTAGAATAAAATATTAGATTTTTTTCAGAAAAACAAAGAAATTATTTTATTACTTATAATTATTACTCACAAAGTAATTTCAATAGTATCTTATATCAAAATATCATTTTATAATTAATAATTTTTAGTTATTAATTATTTATATTTATTTATTCAACTCGTGTAATACACGAGGTACTAACTAGTGTAATATAAACTAGGTTGAGAATAATCTATTTTATTAGTTAGTAATTAATATTTAACAATTATTTTATAACAATATTTTTTAAATTGCCATAAATAAAGAAAATTTAAATAAGTATATTCGGCCTCTTGGTTGACAACAAAAACTAAAAGCATTCGTTGAAAATTGTAAATTTGATAAGTTTGATTTACACAAATTAAATTTTAACGATTCAAACCGTTAGTTATTAAAACAGTCTATATTTTAGTTTGGTCCATGATTTTATAAACTTTTATTTTAATTGTCAATGACAATCCTATAGCATAATAAATCAATGTTTTATATTTGGTCTTTACTTGATTTTCATTTTATTTCGTTGTATATCTTCCTTTTTTGTTTACAATCATCATCTTAGTAAAATAAATCAATGGATTTTTCTATTATCATTGCCCTTGGAAACAAAAATAAAATTAAGAATTATTATCGGCCAAGTTGACAGTATTAATTATTACTGACTAATAGATCATAGCTTAAATTATTAAAATTTATTTTTTGATTTACGTTGGTCTAAAATAGCCTCGTCACCACAACAATAGTTGGTTGCCACCACCTAATTATGATCACCACCAGCACCATCGCCACCGCAATCACAATATAAACATTTTTGAAACTCCATACAAATTGAATTTTCCTTGTGCTCAAACACTAACCAACCTACATGACTTGGTACCGCTAAACCACTGATCCTTTGATTGAACCAATAATATATTATTCTTTTGAGTAAAGATACAATTTAAAAGTTACTCTAATCCATTAACAATCTTTATGTTTTGGTTTATTGTTGCATGGTGTCATGTGAGGAGTTGTTACAGGTAGATCCCAGTTTGCAAAGGCGTATAACCCAGATAACTTCAACCCAAAAAGTCGATTCAATTCATCTTTATGCATGCTTACAGCCTGTTGCATATATATTCTCACATCACGTGATCCCTAGCTTCGTGAATGATAGTTCTTCTTCAAGGAAAAAGAATAATATTTTATTTAATCTTTGAAATTGATTTTCATCACGGTTTGAAAAATTTTGACAGTTTGGGTTATCGTTTAAATTTGAAACGGTCGTTGTAAAGACAACTTGTTGTTAACTCACATATTGTCACAATATGTAGCTATCTATTTATATTAAACTAGCTTAGTATCTCGTGTATTATACGTGTTTATAAATTAAATATAATATATAATTATAAAATGATAATTTAATATAATATATAATTAAAATTATATATGAGTACAGACCTAAAGTATGTTTTCTTTTAACTTTTGGTTTCTTTTTAATTTTTTTCTTATTATGATTCCGAATTTTAATTATTTTTGTTTGTCAAAAATTATTTTTTTCAAAAACCAATATAAAATACTTTATAGTTTTAAAAGAGTTTGATGTTCTAGAACAATTTAATCTATTAAAAGACCTTTTCTAACTTATTTTAAAACTATTTTTAATATAAAAAATAAATATTATGATTAGTAGTTGATGTAATAATTTAATATGAGAGAGAAACGAGAAAATTAAAATTAGAACATTTAAATTCTGTCAAATGTCCACCTAAAACCTTCTTTTATTATAATATATAGATATAGATTCTTGAACCATTTTTATTATTTTAAAGCTTTAGACAACTAATGATTTTTATATTAAAAATCAGTTACACCATCAAATCCAAATCATCGAACCGCTTTGGTTTGTCGGTTTTTATAAAGTTATTACCAGTTAGCGTTCGGAACAAAGAATATTATTTAAACCAACTGAATGCCCGAACCTCACTAGCGATACCTCAACGGATCTCTCTAATTAACTTGATTTTTATCACAAGGCCGCTTCAAGATTAGATTTCTACTTTTAACTATTGAGCCAGCCTGTTTAACTGGTTTAACCCGACCTAATTTCTTCTATTGTCATATTGTTAAAGTAATTTTTAATTCGTGTAAGGATTGTTTTACTCTTGACCTTTACGGGGCAATTTGGTGATAAGATGTTTCTTCTCTAGCTTTTTAAGAAATTAAAAGTTTAAATCCTATAGTTACAACTATAAGTGATTAATAAGAATGAATTGTTGACTTGTCATTAAAAAATAAATAGATTTATGTTAAAAATTGTGTATGATCATTTTACAAATTCAAGTGTCAAAGTCACGTGTGTGACAACATGAGTAGACGTGCCCAGACAAAAAGGAACCCAGAATATTTGACATATACGTTTTATAACTTATTTTAAAATCTATAATAATATTTGAAGTTATGTTGGGTAACGACTAGGGGAGGAAAGAACAAATCACGTGCACCAATAATCTCCAAATATTGTATATCTTTTAATTAATCTAGTCTATTTATAATTATTATACAAAGGTGTTCATGAAAACTTTAAGAACTCTCAACCTAAATAAAAGAGATCATTTTACACATCTAGATACAGTTAGACTAGATTTTCTTTGAACTTAAACATTGCGTATCAAATCTTGTATTCATAAGACCACCCCAACAACGTTTTTAGGGGCTTGTTTGAGGGCAAGGGAGGTGTACATTTTGTTTTTAGTCATTGGATGTTTTTGAGACTTCTTATTGGAGATGTCTTTATGTTTTTATAGTGTAAGTGTTTTTTTAATATGATAACTGCTCAAACATATTTTTTAATGGTTTTGGATCTAAGTATTGCATGTGGATGCTCTAAGAATTTAAAGAAAATACTGTATTTTATATAATGAGGGTTTATTATTAAAGTAATATATAACGTTTTTTTAGTAAAAATACAATGATTTAAGATGATATCTATAAGAATCTAAACACACTTTAGGTTAGTTTTTATATGTTTGACCTAAACCAATTTTTAATATTGTTAAAACCAGATCTTCTAGTGGTATGGTGGAATTTGATGGCACAAAATTGTTGTTAAAAAAGTAATGTGTGTATTATTTTGAATGTTAGTCGTTTATGTGGTCTTAATACACTGCACACAACTTGTATTTGAAAAAGAAACTGAAAACTAGATCATATTTTAAACACATAAGCATATTAATAACATATTAAAAGAGTAAAATATATTATTGTGTCTCTAATCTCAAATCGCATATGTACTACTCATTTATCAGTATAATACAATATACATTAACTTGATTTCATATAAATATATCAAACATTATTAATTCTCGAATATATTCATTAAAAATTCATTTTTCAGATGCATAGGTCCTCTTCACCTATCACTTAATCTCTGTGTTTTAATATAAAAAAACGGCATTTATTGTAAACGGTCAACTCTCTAATTAATTTCCCTCTTGTCTTAGTTTTTTCTTCAAAACGGTTAATATCATATAATATTTTTGTTGCAGTTCAAAAATTATAATAATATTTCTGTACAATTAAATTAATTTATTTATATACCCAATAAAACAAATAATTATTTATTAACTCAAAAGTAAGTAGTTTATCTACAACCGTAACGATATTTCTCTATTTGGATTAATTATAACCTATTTATATTAAATCGGCATACAAGTAACTATTATTAGCTCAAAAGTAAGATGTCTGGAGTGTATTTTACATTATATATGTTACTTAATCGTATCAATAGTAATAACTAATAACTATAAACTTAGTATAATCTCACTTATAACATAGATATTGATGATATCTGCAGAGGATAACCTTACATCTATTTGTAAAGAGTAGAGAGGTTAGAGCATTCACAACTCATTCCCATATTTTTTCATATAATTACACTAAAAATTACTATTTTTTCTCTCTCATTTTCAACTTTAATTATTAATTTTTTTCTCTTCTCCACTCACAACCACTTAAATTATTAAAAATATTATATGGTTTTGAACAGTGTTTCCTCAAAATAAAAATTAAACAGTAAATTTCTCATTGCATTCACCCACAACCACTTATAACTATACCATATAATATAGAAAACACATTCACAGAAATATAGGGAACATGTTGTAAATGCTCTTATTCCTCCTATGACCGCCACCTCAAAAAAAACTTCATTATTTTTCTTTTGTTTGTTTTTGTATACATTGTTATCTAGTATAGTAAAAATGTAGTATTCTAGATAACATGTAAAAAGTACCCTAATAGCTATAGGGTAAACAACCATACAAAAATAATAACTAATTAACAGAAAATATATAAAAGTAAATAATTGTTAATAGTAATAACTAGTATTAAGCCATTCGCGTTGTTGCGAGATCGTACAACTATGTCAAATAGCACCAAGCAAACACCACTGTTAACGACCACCAACACCGAAAAACTCGTATAAAAATAAAAAAAATAAAACCGATCTTGGATCGAAACGTATCACTAAGGACACACCACAGTTAGGCGAAAAGTAAAAAATATAAAACAATAAGTAAGTCGATCTTGTAACACGTCCTTGCGACGAGGATTTAAACGGGAAAATATAAAACCTAAAAATGTTAAGCCACACACGCACTGCAATGTGTTAACTCGAAAAATATAGAACGAAACGTAAAACGAAAATTTTTTAAAATATAAAAGTATAGGGAACAAAGTTAAAATTAAAACAATGTTTGGGATATATCGTAAAAGATGTAAAATTATTGAGTTAAAATATTAAGAAAAAGTTAATAATTAAAAGAAATAAGACAAAAGGTAAATGCAACCCCTAAAGCATGTTAAACAACCTATAATACATAATAAAGTTGGTAATTAGTATATATATAATACTTTTTAAAATAATAATTTTAAGAGATGAGTTATTTGAGTTTATTTTGTTGCCTCTATGTCTATATTTTAAAATATAAAACAACAATAATTTAAACTTAAAACTACATCAATGTATTAATAAATAATTATTCAACAGGTTGAGTTGTGTGGTGACCACCTGGCTTTAAAAAGGTCTCTTCATGGTGGTGAGTATTTAAGGTGACTCTAGAGTCTAGTCTCCTACAAAAGAATCAAACAAGAAACATATATGTAAAGATAAAGGGTGGAGAGTTCACATTCTAAATTTGGCAAGTGCATTTCTTCTATTTGAGGTAAGGTTCTTAATCTTATATTTCTTTTTTCAAGAATATGGATGATTTATGTTGTTCAAATAAGATGGTGTCAAACTTCATAGAGAAAATCACTAAACTAAACATCTTTAGGTTATGTTATACACTTATACATCAATATCTTGAATTATTTTAAGAAATTACTTCTTATTTGTGTATCAACTTGTTTTTATTGCACGGATCAACCCGCTTTTTACTTTTTCTTATTCGTGTGAAAGGTTTCTGTCGAGTATCTACTTTATTTTCATGAATTTATTAATTTTCTTTTAAACAGGCTAAATCTTCGTCTTTCAAGACATTTACAATGATAGATGACTATAAAAATAAAATCGTAATGTATTCTCATGTTCTACGTGTATATGAATGAAAAACATTGTGTGACATTAGGATTACCTTATATACATTTTTTATAATAATGCTTGTAATTTTATTACATATATTTTGCATCAGTGAATGACTACTATGGTCGTCTAGTGATTACTTTATTAAAGAAAGTGAAACATAACATCATAACATGAAATCTTGCATCCGTGTCATATGTATACATGGATACGGAAAATTCAACAAATGTTGATAAAAGTTTTTGTGGATAAAAATAATCTTGACGGTCAAAAAGCCATCATAAGGGGGGACGGAACGGACCCGAGGTGTAGCCGGGATATCCCCGGGAAAATCCGGCACGACCCGGGTCCATGCTATCACAACCTAGTGAATTTTCACCGGGATTTACTGGTACTATCTTATTCGAATCCAGAATTCGAATGAATCAATCTGATTTCTTATCGGATATTCAGATCAGATCTAATCCGAATCCGAATTTCTTATTCGGATTTTGGATATCATAATTTTTGTATTCGGAATATGTTTTTGTTTCAATTATGTTTCTAGCCTAATACTTATACTTATTACCCAACTATCTATTAAGTTTTCAACTTAATACTCAAGAATCTTGACACATCACAATCCTCAAATCTTAAAAAATTATACAATGATCAATTGTTGTTTTAAATTATAGATTCTAATCTTTGGGTTTTTATACAATTACCTATTATCTTTTAATTTTGAATTTGTATTGAAGTCAATTTTACACTTTCTGGTTTTATTATATTTATTGTGATTTTAAGCTTATAAATTATTAAGAATAAAATATTAACAAAAAAGAAACAAAAAAGGAGAAATTATTATTTGGTTTATTCGGATAAATTCGTATATATCCGAATCCGATCTGAATTGAATTTAAATAAATTCAGATTGGATAGAGATATCCATCCTTATTTGTTTTGATTGTTACTAAATCACAAAGAATTTCTCATATTTGTAGTTCAACCCAGAATATGTTACAAGCAGAATATGATTTTAAATGTGTTCAGCTTAACGTTTATAATACGAATAAAAATATGAATCATATTATCAGCCTGCTAATCCAAAATTCATAAGACATAGACAACGTTATATGATTCAAGAGTGTAGCTGCTCTTTACACATAATCAAGAAAATCATAGCATAAAGTCAAGAAAGTTGTGTGATCTTAATTCACCAAACTTTCAAAACTGTAGGCACAGCTCATAACATATTACATACGTGTCATAACAGCACAATGCAACCTATGCCGTAAGCCTGTTGAAACATACGGGTCAGGTAACGAGTCAAAACAAGTTTTGAATAAATAAGTTTTTTTGACAAAACGAGTAGTTTTAAAATGTATCATTTAGTTTAGTTCGAAACGGATTTTATATTGATTTTTCTTGTTAATATACTATAGAGAAAGAAGAATATGGGTCAAAAAAGATCTCAAGGAGTATGGAAATACATGTATATGATGGCGTTTGTTCTTCTCGTGGGTGCGGTGGCCGGAGCCACCCCAAAGAAGCCGGTACCGGTGCCCTTCGGGAAGAACTATGTCCCCACCTGGGCGTTTGACCACATCAAGTACTTTGAGGGCGGGTCACGCATCCAGTTGGTGCTCGACAAGTACACTGGTACAGGCTTTCAATCCAAGGGCTCCTACCTCTTTGGTCATTTCCATATGCGTATTAAAATGGTCCCTGGAGATTCTGCTGGCACTGTCACTGCCTTTTATGTACGTACACCTCTATCCATCTATTTGTTAGTCTATCTATATGTATGTCTGACTATCTGTTTGTTTGTCTGTATATGTTTTATTAATGACATTAACTTATGTGGTTGGTTTACAGTTGGCGTCACAAAACTCCGAGCATGATGAGATCGACTTTGAGTTCTTAGGGAACAGGACAGGCCAACCATACATCTTACAAACAAATGTGTTCACCGGAGGTAACGGTAACCGCGAGCAACGCATATATTTGTGGTTTGATCCAACTAAAGCTTTCCACTCCTACTCCATCCTGTGGAATCTACACCAAATAGTGTAAGTATCAGCTAAAACTTAAAATACAGGGACTAAAAATGCATATTGAACAATATAAAGGGACTAAACGCACAAGAATAACTCTTTTGAATAAACATTAGTTAAATATATATCCAACTTTAAGTAAAGAACGACGAGAATCACATAAACATTTATACATTATGTTTATCCGATAAAATGACTATTCATGTGATTTTCTTAATATATTTTAGATTTTTTGTGGACGACATTCCGATAAGAGTATTCAAGAACAGTAAGCATTTGGGAGTCCGGTTCCCGTTCAACCAACCCATGAAGTTATACTCAAGCTTATGGAACGCAGATGACTGGGCCACGAGGGGTGGGTTGGAGAAGACCGACTGGTCAAAGGCGCCATTTGTGGCCGAGTACAAGGACTTCCATATCGATGGTTGTCAATCGTCTGTGAATGCCAAATACTGTGCAACTCGAGGCAAACATTGGTGGGACCAGAAGAAGTATCGTGATCTTGATGCTTACCAATGGCGTCGTCTTCGTTGGGTTCGTAGGAAGTTCACGATCTATAACTATTGTACTGATCGTAAACGGTTTCCTGTCATGCCTCGAGAGTGCAAAGTAGACCGTGATGCTTAAGTATCTTCGATGATAAGTCGTTTGTGTATGACAAATAATGTTTACTTACTATTGTTATTTAGTTTCATTGCCTATGTTTATGTACTCAATTACTTTCTGGTTCTTTATAATATATATAATTGATGTGATTTTAGAATAGAGTGCAAGTGTAGTGCAGTTATACTCTATACTTATGATGTTTATTGCTACTAAACGTAAATCATTAAAACTTTCTTAAGACAATAGGGTAAGTTGGGATAAAAATAACCTCCAAATCCTATAAGGTACATACAATTATGAAAAATGAAAGAGCTAAAAGCATTAAAATAAATGGCAACACATTATATAAAAAAATAAATTAAAAAAATTACTTCAAGGACCATCAAAATTACTTTCTTAAACTGCAGAAGCACCAAACAGGTTCCAATCATTGATTCTAAATGTAGCAACAACCTGTTTAAAAACATCAGCCATCAGGGTGCGTCCCGAATCTGCAGCGGGCACGGTTAAACCGGCTCCAACTGATCGTGCACTTTCACTCGAAGGGCTGCAGCCACAATACAAACAGACCACAGTCGTAATTTGATTCATGAGCATATAAAATAGAAACAAAAAGAAAGATGCAAGAGGTTAGCTTATGCATACCTTATGAACACAGGCTCATATGCGGTGATGAGTACATCTGTTAGGACTCCTTTGAGTCGCAAATTTGCCAAATAGACCTGAAAGAATCACACATTTAGAAAGTTTTTGACCAAATTTAAAGAACAATAAATTTATCTACCAAAAGTTAAGTAGCAAACTAGTATGTTGGTTGAAAAAAATTCTTTAATAATCTAAAGGATAGGCATGTAAACAAACAAAACGTTCAATGAACCGTTCATTGGAGTGTTTCTATATGTTCCTTTATTTAATAAAACATTTAACTAAACGAGAACATGAACAAACGCCTTAGGCGTTTGTTTATGTCCGTTCATAAAGGTTCGTCTATGTCCGTTTACATGTTCTTAGAAGATGAGTGCAACCTAATTTAAAACAATTGGCCCATATTGTCTTTTAGCTTTCTGGATGTTATTGTTTAGTTTTTTCAATGGTGTATGTTCGTGTTCATTTATGTTACATTTATTTTCTTAATGAACGAACATGAACAAGAAAATTATTTGTTTAGGTGTTCACGTTCGTTTGTGTGTTGCCTCCGTTCAAGCTTGTTTTGGTTCGCTTACAAACAAGAGAATAAAGAAATGTTAAAAAAAAAGATACCTTTACAAGATTTTGTGCTTCTCTTCCTTGTCGTCCCTTGGAGATAGCCTACACGAATTGAAAAGATCAGACGTGAATAAGCTACGAGATAACTGTATGTTTGTTTATAATTGGACATGCTATTGTTACAAATGATCAACTTGATTTATTTTGGGTTCATAAAATGTCTTAGTTTTTGACTTAGTGAGTTGCTAAATAGTCGAACGTTAACCCCAGACTATAAGCAAAGTCAAAAGTCAAAACTGGTATCTTGTTTACCATTTGTGCAGCTGCGGTTGTTATGACAGAAGGCGCGTTTCCATATCCCAATCCTGGAGCCTCAAATACAGCCGACTGCTCAGTCACCTGGACGATAAGAATTTATAGTTTTTTATTCAAATATTTGAAAAATAGACAAATGTATTAATATATCATTGATTTCAGTTTACAATCTCTCTATTCATCATATATTAGTGATATTTTGGATAGAAAATAATACCCAAATATTTTCATGATTCATTTCAAATATTGCTCGCATCATGTATAATTCTACTAAAATCTGGTTTCATTACTGTAAATAAAGAAAGTTTACAATGGTGCCCTCAGCGCCTTGTTCGCTAGCAAGGTCTTGTAGAAACCAAGTCGCACTTCCATCATCTGGCACATCATGCTTCATTTCTAAAAGCTCGATTATCAGGCTCTCGTCACGTTCAGGGTCAACAAACACCTCCTAAAGACAACATATAAAAAAATCCAATATTAACAAGGAAAAAATGGCAGAATTCGAAAATAGATACATACATATAATATTCAAACTCATTATGATCATAATAAAGTTTTCAATCTATGACTAAGTTGGGGATCAACTGTTTCGGTGATTGGAAGTGAAAACGAACATACAAACCTGATGATCAGGAACTTCACGAATATTGCTCACATCCTGCAATTAAAAGGTAGATCCTCAAAAACGAACAAAACACACACTAAACAAGCAAATACCAAAAACATGAATCAAAAACCAACCTCAAACCTAAGTGGGAAAGTAGTAGAAATTGCTCCACCAAACAATTGTCTTTGTGGGAATTGTTCCATTTCAATAAAAAGCTGCAAAATACAACCAAGTGTTTACAGAACATTTATGAAAATCAGTACCAGCATTACAATTAGTAACTAGATTCTTCTATAGATATACATAAATGTGAAGGCCACATAACCAACACAAGTATATACATGATCTCATTGGTTAGCAGGATATTAATAGTTCTTATCAGGTGTTAGACCATGTTTAAAGCTCTAAAGATACAACAAATTAGAAGCAGTAGCAGATTATAAAGCTTCAGTTACAAAGTTATTGTCATGCATAAAAGATATACAATTATACATCATGTCATCATACAGATCATTTTACTAACTTCAAGAACATACTAGATAACTTCAAGAAAAAAGCTAGGGTTCATTAACCCCCAAATCGATCATAGGTGTCAATTTTTAGGGCTTTCAAGTTCTGGGTTGGATCAATTTCAACAAATCCCAAAAGGGGTTTCATTCTTTTCGATTGCATACTTTAATCCAACAAGTGTATGATATTAACCATATCACTGATCAATTTGATGTTAAATTTAGCCAAATCAACACGATTATGAGTTTTAATCTGTGACAACATCCGACACCCACCGCTGTCAGCAGTGTTGTGTTGATTATCGATCAAACAACCAAAATCTAACGCTTATTTAGCAAGAAACAAGCAAATTAAAGATTAATGTAAGAGTTTACCTCTGATTACAGCTTTAATATCGAACAATGCAATCAATTGATCAAAGTTCAAAGCTTTACTGTCCTGTGTCTCTACTCGTTCTCGATTCTTCTGGTCTACTGGTAGTTTGATTTATACACAAGTAGCTTAATACCTACGATGTGAATTTTACTTGGCTTTATGAACTTTGTTACTTGTGTTGTCATGATGTATAGATAAAAAATGTATTGTGTTTAGCAAGTTATCGTATAAATAGTATCAAACATTAAATAAAATAGCTCAAAGAAATTAATATGAAAAGGTAAAATATAAAGAAAAGAAAAAAATTAAAAACTAAAAATCCATTCGCGCAATTTAAACTCATGATGATAAAAGGTTCAACAGGCTAAGAGTTAACTACTCCTACAATCATCTTTCGCTTTAGTTAAAACTTTTGAAAAAGAACATATTAAATAGAACAAAAGTCGACGACTTTTTATCCCTTAACATTGGTATTTAAAGTATTGTATAATATGAACTTATTCAGTATGAAACTAAATTTACTATGTATAAATCATTTTCTTTGATAGGGTATGAACGTGACCATGTGAGATTTAGTTTTTCATTAGTATAGTCCAATATTAGAACAATCATAACACGAGTTTCTTGGATGTCATGTGAACAACAGCAAGCAAGAGATTTGTGGAAGTTGCATTATGCAAGTTTATCCATAGGTGTTTTTTGTGATGTTGTTGGGATCAACGAGCTTGTGAGCTCCTTTTAGTTTTTTTTAATTCACTAATGTGTCTATGTAAAAATATGATGATTATACGTATAGTGTTAGTTTGAAAGTCGATAATGTCTCCTATCCTTGTAATAATTTGGCTTTAAATCCTATAAGATAATATGTTTTGTAACAATTTAGCTTCAAATTAAGGAAAATGAAAGAAACACTTGGATTAAACGCAATACTTAACCGAATTAGAAAATTAACAAATGCAATTTCACTCAAAGTAACACATCTTTGCTATAATTTTTAACAGGGAATTAAAAAAAATATGACAAAGAGCTTGCTTGAAAAAAGAAAACTCATATGATTACAAAACTAAGTTGGAGGGGGAGAAGGGATACAAGACGATGGTGTTCAAACTTGTGCTTGAGAATAAGTTGTAAGTAGGATGGTAGGAGAACTTAATGAGAAGGGACTTGGCAACTGACGTGATGATAGCGGCGAGGTAGCATCTCGATGCCTGGATAGAGCACCACCCATCCAATTTGGTTGGGCACAACATCAAGCATTATGGCACCATAGTGCCAGATTTGGTACTCCACAAACCACACAACTTCTAAATTGTGCTACAAAGCCGATACATTATGAGATAGAATACTAGTGAGATGAAATGATGTCAAATTGTAGTTTGAGAAGAGCTAGAGAGAGCAAGAAAAATTGTATATTGCGCTACAAACATTACACATCATGAATGAGCATGCTAAAAAAGCTAACAAGAGCATGAAAAATAACTTGTACGATATGCTGTAAAACTTACATATTATGAGAGGGTGTTGCAGGATCGTTGAAGGGTGTAAGTTACAACACAACAACACAAAGAGGAGATTAACTAAACTTTAATCAAATAGTAAACTGGATTAACCAAGTTGAGACACTAAGAACACAAGTAATGCAAGAGACAGAACACAAAGAACACAAGTGTATGGTTTTCAAGAATGCAGTATATTGCTTTCTCTATGTTCTATTACAAGTGTTACAAAGCATATTTAAAAGAT
>BJCM01063014.1:0-18481 GCA_018326385.1 Flaveria bidentis | reverse complement strand
TTAATTAATATTTAAAACATGTAAACACATAAACATAACACCATAATCACATTGTCAATTAGATTATCATCAATCTAACATTATTAATTATTATTTAGTCACCAACGTTAAACGACAACTAGTGTGTGCTCACGACACGTGTATGCAAGACTTAACGGAACTAACGGAGTTTGATAACGGAAATTTACCGGATGTCACAAGTGTGATAGGTCCACACAGGTCCATGCTAAGTACGTCAAGGGGAAGAGCTGACTTGTGCTCAACTTGATGAGGGAAGGCTGTCCTTGCATGTTTGGCTGCTAGGCATGCTTGACATAGTTTGGCAGGCTTGTCACATGCTGGTAGCCCTTTAACTACTCCTCTTGTTGACATAGTTTTCATGGTTTCAAAGCTAATGTGGCCTAACCTCCTATGCCACTTCCACACATCATCATTAAGTTGAGTCTGAAAGCACATTGGTGATCCAACTTTCAACTGGATCTTATATAGCCTATTTGGAGACATTTCTACTTTCATTAGTAGTTTGCCTGTTTTCTCAAACATCCATAGGAAATCTCCTTTTATTCTTATTTCACATGGTGGCTTGTCCTAGAGTTAAGATGTTACTCTTAAGCATGGGGATGTAATATACATCTGTTAGCAGCCTTTGTTCACTATTTTTGCATGCCAAAATGATTGAGCCCCTCCCTTCAATTATCACACATGACCCATAACCAAACCTCACATTCCATCCAACATTCTTGTTTAAGGAGGAGAAAGCACAGATATTACATGTCATATGATGCTCCATTGTCTAAGTACCAGGTATCATCACTTGTTGGTTCTTTGGAGTATTTGAAGGGTAATACTTTGGTCTCATTTAGGTATATCAATTCCTTTTGACATGTGTCGGTTGCTGCCATCAGGAGGGTTGGTTCATCATCACATGTGTGAGTGAGGTTGGCTTCTTGTGTTGAGTTCTTCTGTGGGCATTCAAATGCATAATGCCCTAACTCTTCACATCTAAAACACTTTATTTTGGATTTATTTTTTATCTTCTTTTCTTCTTTGATGCCTTTTCTGGTTTGATCATACCCAACGTGCTTTGTCTTGTTGGACCAACCTTTTCCTTTGGAGTTGTGGCCACCATGTTTTCCTTTAGGCCCTCTAGATCTGTATCTTTGATCAGATTCCTTTTGTCTTGATTGCCACCCTGAATAAGACAAGAGGAGTTGATCATTCTTCTCTTAGGAGGCTTTTACCCTGCCACTTGTCATTTCTTCAAAGGCTTTGAGTCTCCCAATCGCCTCAGCAAGTCCCATGGTGTCAAGATCTAAGAATCGTTCAATAGATGCAAATATCTGAATGTACATGTCAGGTACTGAACTCATCAGTTTCTTGACAAGGGCTGCTTCTTGGAAGGGTTCTCCCAATTGAGTGGCCTTTGTTGCAATGGCACTCAGTTTTCTAGCAAATTCGTCTATGCTTTCTCCTTCTTTAATGCTTAGTCTTTCAAACTCATTCCTTAAGGAGACCATTCTTGCCTTCTTAACCCTGTCAATGCCCACAAACCTCGTCTTCATTGCGTCCCATACTTCTTTGGCCGTTTTCAGGCTTGCTACTTACAATATCATCTCTTCAGGAATTGCTTGGTACAGGTAAGCGATGGCTTGATTATTCTTTCTCGAATCTATCATCGTTTCTGGTGGAGGTTCAATTACTTCCCACAGGCCATGAACATTGAAAATGGCCTTCAATTTGATCGCCTAAATTGAATAGTTTGTTGCTGTGAGAGTTGAGCTTTATAGGGGAACTGTTGCTTCTTTGATGGTGACTACTTGATTATTGTTTGTTGTCGAACCGGATTGAGAGCTCGAACCGGATTAAGAGCTAGATTTCTCTTGAGTCACCATTGTCGTCTTCTTCCTTCGAGACCTTTGTGTTCCCAGTGATCTTCGACTCGATCCTTTGAGTTGATTGACCGAGAGAGTTCGCACACTTCAATCCTTCAAACTGTGAGAAATCAATTCTAGAGAAACTTGATTTGTCCAAGTTTTGATACCAATTAATGGCGAGCAAATACAAATCAAGATTGAGAACCTCAAAAATGTTTATTGAATCTATATATGTTATTTTCAAATCACATCTCCTTACATCTTATATCAAACGATTACAAAACAAATGGTAGTTACAAACCAACTAACAAATTACATTAAACACCGTTACACTTTTATCATATATAACTACGACCCATAAAAGTCAACAAAGTTGACACTTCTGAATTTTATATTTTGGAATTAAACCAACACTGTATTCATAAATGTAATTAGTACAAACAACCCATTCTAGCAAGGGACTAAAAAAGGCATAAATAAACAAACATCTATCCAAGTGATCTCTTTGATGGGGATTTAAGTCATTGGCTAGATTGCTTGAATATTCTCTCGTTTCTGTTTATTCATAATCTTCAAAGTGCCATGAAGAAATCATCCGTAGTAATTTAGCCTTTCACTAATCATTTTTAGTAACTCGTGTACTGACAAGCGTAAGGATGGGGATTTTGGTCTATGGGGATTTTGGTCTATGCACATATATACCTGGCACCATGGCACTGTATACATCTCGCAAACATGTACTAGTGGCAGAGCTTGACCTACCATATCGGGAATGAAAACTAACTATTTTAAGGGGGCGAACTTTATAAATATTTAAAAAATTACATTACTAGACCGAAAATTAACCTTACTAATGAAAAAAGAGGGGGGCTCCGGCCCTCACCAAGCTTCGCCCACGGAGTAAAGCACGTGATCAGTTGTCTCCGCACCATTCCACAAGCTAGACAAAGGGCGTTTGAGGAAGACGAAATTTATCCCCATTATAACAGTGTGGTTTTAATTTTTATAACCTGACATTAGGTGGATTTAGAAGAAGTATTAGGGAATGTGTGCTATTTTCGTTGAGAATATGATAACTGTTTAACTTACCAAAGTGAACTTATCTCACTTATGGTACATTGAAAAATTTTTCAATTCTCACCACTAGAAAAATAAAAAAGAAATTGCAATGTGTTTTTCCATCGCAAATAGGAAAACTGAATTTGCTACACATTTGCGATAAAGATATTATGTCTTAAAAATCTATTTAATAAAATAGGCATGAGCCTTAGGTCTCCCGAAGTTATAAGACCTCTAATTTTATGACCTAATTATAAATATATACATATATATATAATCATTCGAAATATGAAACAAAAAGTTAATATAGATAAACTGGTTAGATGTTTCTTCTTCCAAACTTAATTAAGATCTTGATATTTTAAGTGGTAAGTCTTAAACTTAATTTTTATTGTGTTTTTTTAAACTTAACCCAACTCCATTGGTTTACTTGCATCATCCCAAAATTTATTGTTAAAACTTATTTAATTAAAATTTTCTTTATCTTTAATATGCTTTAACTAAGCAAAGAGTATTACATAAAACCAATTGAAACTTTAAATAAATGTGAAAATGATTTTTGATTATCTGTTAAAATAGTTATTTAAAGGTGTTTTAAATTCTCAAGATAAAAAATATTTACTTTTGATCTTATATAATTTTAATCATTTCAAAGTGACTCTATATGCATTCTACTATTCATATACATATACAGTAATAGGAAATCGATGTGTTTCAAGATTTTATAAAATTGTTTATGTATTTGAAACATGGGTTATCCTAAAAAATCTTTCTATTTATCCTTTGAATTACTCATATATATATCCTATGAATTACATTTCGCACTGGAAACTATTCTAGGAGAAGTTCGAATCCGTTCCGTTCGGATATTGATCGGTCTTGGTTTGACATGGTTTACGCGTTACTGGTTCCCGGAAGAGTTAATATCTCCATTAGCTAAACCCTTTCTTATTCTTACCTTACCTTTGGACTCGTATTTTGTTCGTACACAATCAACGGAGGCCTCCCCGACATATCTTGCAACGTCTTCAATAGCATGCTCTTACTTCGTCTTTCCCTTAATAAGTCATCAAATTTGGTGCTTTTTGATCCCCAGTTGCTATGGGGAACAAAGGATGAAATACAATCGATTCCTCCATTTAAGTGGTTCTCGCTTCTCCTTGTTCCTGTTTCTAACTCCTCCCCGGGTAGTTCCCAATGTTTGGCACTTTCCATACTTGGGTGCAACATCAACAAATTCGCTCATGATCAAAGTTTAGTTAACTACTTTAGTAATTGATTAGTTGATGACATTATTATTTGCTGATCTCAAGCCTCTTGTAGGGGAGAGGGCCCCGAATTTTTTATTCGCCTTAGGCCTTAGAATGATAGAATCGCCTCTTTTTTTTATTTAAATAGGCCAAAATCATCAAAACACATATTAATATACTAAAAGTTGGATATTCTTATCCAAATAGGCCAAAGAGAGTATAACTCTTTTAGATAATAACAAATTTCAATATCACCCTCTAGAACAAAACTTGCTTTGTTCACAATGTTTAATTTCGATAAGAAAGAAGAATCATATTCAAACATTATGTTTGGAATCTATGAATTCCACGTGTTAGAATAAAAAAGTTATAATTCATAATGAGAATTTAGAAATTATAAAACAATCGAACAATTTAATTCATAATAAAATAAATTTTGAATTCAAAACTTTTATAAATATCTAAATTTATTTTTAGTATCATTATTTAATAGGATAGAAGCAAAAAATAAGGTGATGAGCCAACCAAAAGTGATACGTGTTTTATCATTTAATAGAAGATAGATAAGGGAAAATAATGATGAAATCCACCAAAAAGTGACATGCGTTCTAACAAAACTTTTATTAATTATCTAACACTAATAAATGATTTTATTGGATGAAAAAAATGTGATCACGCACTAATTCTACCATTAATTTTCCCGCCTAAATAATTTATCAATTTCTAAATCATTTATCAATTTTTAAACATTCAATTTTTTCTAAAATCAATATCTTTTTATAAAAATACTTTTTAATTAATTAAAAAATAAATCTTTAGTTTAAAAAAATACACCTTTTTTAAAAAAACAATATATTTAAAAAGTATGTATAATTTCTAAAACATACCTTTTTTCACATACGGAATATAATAAAATGAATCTTTTAAAAAAAAGTTTTATACAAAGCTACATTTTAAAAAGATTAAAAATTACTAAAATCCGGAGTTTTTAAACAATGAGATATTTATAAAAATGAAATTCCTCAAAGCAAACTTATATTAAATACGAAAAATTATTTAGATAACAAAAATAACTAATAACCATTGTTTGAAATAACGACATTTTTATTTAAAAACAACATTTAAAAAAATCTCACAGCGAAAGGTTTCTTAACATATTTTTAAAACAAGAGTTTTAGAAAAAAAAATTCAAAATGAAAGTTCTAAAAAATAATAAAAGAGTAAATTTCATTTTTGGTCCCTGAGGTTTGATCTGTTTAACTATTTTAGTTTAAAAAGAAATCTTTTAATATATCAAGTTTCGAGGTTTGCATTTCATAATGATTTTGGTCCTTAAGAGTAACTTTGTTAGATTTTTTTGTTAAGTATAAGGGTATTTCAATCATTTTACATCTAACGGACTATTTATGTACACTTTAAATATACAGGGGTTGTTTGTGTCATTTGCTCAAAATACTAAAAAAAGTAAAAAAGTAAAAAAGTAAAAAAGTAAAAAAGTAAAAGATGAAATACCAATTTTATATTCTTCAAAATTCACAAACCACCACAACCTCCACCAAGCACCACCTTTCCTTAACATCAATGGCGGTCGGCACCGGTGGCTGGAGCGCACGTGCGTTTATCAATCTAAGGAATTTCCTCTGAATCTCTACAATGGTAACAAAAGCAAAACGATTATCATTTTAGGGTACTTTTTGTTCGGTCCAATTCCGGACTCTTTAGCCGAAACCAGCTCTGTTGATGGTAGGTCCCATTCCAACATCAATAGCATCAATGCAAAACTTAACTTCTGTTGATGTTTCGTATAACGAGCTTGATTTGGATTTTGGATTTTTTGGGGAATGTGAGAGGGAAGCCATGAAGGTTTTGTTGGGTTAATCTTGATCGAGTTAAGTCGGGTCAGTTATGAGTCATGGGTTTAATATTTAAAGTAAGAGATTGAGTAGGATCTTGAGTCTGAAACTAACAGGTTTCAAACGAACGTTTACGCTAAAGGTAGCACCACCCGTGGTCGAGAAGATAGATATTTTTTTGTATAATGTGTTAACAAGCTATAATATGAGTTCAAACTTGAGCTCAAACTCCGGCACTCCAGTTGGTGGAGATTGTGGTGGTCTGTGAATTTTGAAGAAGATGAAATTGGTATTTCATCTTTTTGTTTTTTTTATATTAAGCAAATGACACAAAAAACCCTTGATATACTAATTTACATAAATAGTTCTATAGATTTAAAATAATCGAAATATCTTTATACTTAACAGAAAAATCTAACTGAGTTACTCTCAATGACCAAAACCGTTATAAAATACAAACCTCGAGACTTGATATGTCAAAATATTACCTTTTGGACTGAAATAGTTAAATAAACCAAAACTTAGAGACCACAAACGAAATTTACTAATAAAAAATATTGTATTAACAATAGTATTTATTTTTACGTAATTATAGTTATATCTTATATCAAAATAGTGTTTTATATTTCCTAACTCTTCATTAATATTTAATATTTTTTTATTTAATGCGTGTAATACATGATATTATAACCTGTTATATGGTACAAAATTTTATAACAGAGAAATTTCAGTGTAGATATTAAAAGTAGTTGTATATAATAAAAATAGCATAATTAGATTCTTTATAGCATTGGTTAATAGTATCGAAACCAGACTAAAGAGACAGACTAATTAACACATGAATATGGTGATTTATATATGCATGCTTAGCATCTACTTATCTAAACAAAAATAAAAACATGTTACAATTCACACAACATAATCCTTGAATGGAATAATAGTATAAAAAACCAGACTAAAGAAATCATAAAATGCCACACAAATCATACCATACGCACATACACGATACATATAAAGATCATGTGTTTAACCACCATCAAAAGAGCACAAATTAGAATCAAAACTTGTGTCGTATACAAAAAGAAGACCACCTTATCTGATAATAAAATAATCCTAGCAAGTATTCATTCAAGAACCCACAAAGCCAACACCTTGCTACGATAATCAAGATTAAAAGAATCACTGAGGCCATTGATCGAACACTTGTTCTGCAAGATGAAACCCTCACGTAAATCTTTGAGCTACTTAAGAACTCGATTGATTCGCGTGTGAATTATTGAAGTTCCTTCTGGGCATCAAAAAAGGACAATCAAATCATCAAGATTCATGGAGGAGGATATATATCGTATCTGCATTATTGTTATGGTCAAAATAAATCATAATTAACATTAATGTTTAATTGTGTTTATATCATATATTTGTTTGTTTTCAGTGGCGGTGATGAATCTGAAAAACACAAGCTTTGTGACCTAACTTTAAATTAAACTTTCATTTCTTAAGTAGGTATTAGTTAATTCGTTGCTTTCATCGTCAAGATACTTTAACGCGTAAACAAATATACTTTCTTAATCAAGATGGAGAACAAAAGCTAGCAGAGAAGGGCCTAGGATGCTAAGTTAAAAGGTTTAATAAGATTATTCTATTTAAAACCTAAATAAGCCCAGGCCTAGTCTTTAATACAAAAATATTAGTAAAACTCTGACTCATATAGATTACGATATCTATTGAAAAGTACAAATTTAAAACAAAAAAATTGTCAAAGAATGCAAGAATTCCAAGTCATGCTAAAACTAGGAGCAAGCGAGAAATTAAGACACCTTGAATACAAATGTAGTATTTACACGTATGATAAAACTTCTAGAAGTTTTCGCATACTATCCATAATAGAAATAGGATTTATTTTTTTATCTTGTATTTCATTATGTGTGTGTAGTTGGCTAAAAGGGTGTATGTTCAAAGGGTGAGTGCTAGGTAAGAACACCATGAGGCCACCAAGGGGTGCTCACTTGGGGTGGATTGAGCTTAGACGACGTAAACTCATTTGGTATTGTAATCATTCAATTTAATTTATAATACGATTGAGTTACTACTCCTTGTTGAACACACACGCACATCCATCTTACGTTTATCAAAAGTAATTCAAGATCCGATGGTCATCTGGACCTTGCAAATGTGTTATGTTTGACATGTTTATAAATAACTTATCATAACCCACTTTATGAAATTCATTTAAAATTTAGAGTGGGGTTGTTAGTTAGTTTTAATGAGTTGGATGAGCGATTTCTAGGTCATTTTAATTTAAGCAACTTAGATAAATGTTAGTCATGAGCTTCACAAGTTAATAACTTCTTGTGATGTGGTTATGCTAAAACTAATAAATAAAATTATAGAAGCAATCATCATTACCACATGTAAGAATATAATGTTATGAATGATAAGTACTATTCAAGTTTACTTATAATGATATGCAAATATAGCTCCTCATCTTTGCAATTAACGTCTTTAAATAAAAAAGATTTTGAATATCACGTTTTTTGTATAAATTAAACTCAATATAATCTTCGTGATAGACACTTCCACATCAACATAGTTTTCACAGAACATATAATTATCAAAGTTGGTGAAATGTTTTCCAGAGAAGTATAAAAAACGATTAAGAGTCGTGGCGTTGAACGTGAAATAGAGATTCTTTTGTCTAAAGATATTGAATAACATATGCTACCTTATTTGGATCGGTGATTAAATGAAAAACATTTGAAGAAAGATGAACATTTATATGTTCCTTTGGTTAACCTGATAAATATTAAAGAGAGTCACAGAGTATGGCTTCACTTGCATAACAATAACTTTCTATTGGACAAAAAAGCTTGCAGTTAAGTGGAATTATTTAGGCTTCGAGGATGAAGTTTCATTAAACTTTGATAAAGTCGAAAGTGGAACACTTTATATTTTTTTCGAAAAAATGATTAGTGCTTTAGGTAGTTATATAAATAATATGATAATATACATGTTTAAACTATATCTATTGATAAAGTATAACTAAGACAATATTATGATTGAGCTTATTAAGAAAATTATGTATTTACACAAGTTGCATGAAAATATTAAATTAAGGGTTAGTAATTGATATTTATAAATTATAAAGTAATTTTTTGAGATAAAATGTGATTGAAATTATGTATATTAACTAGCTTAAGTGACAAAACAATAACAATATTTTTATAAAAAAATAAATTTTAAATTTATTTTAAACATTCAATTTAAAAATAGCTTTTTAAACAATGTCTCTTTTAGGAAAGAGTTTTTGTATTTACAAATTTCATATTTCATAAATAATTATTTTTTAAAAATTTATATGTTTAAATGAAAAGAAACATGTTATAATTTATTAAGATCTGTTTTATAATTTGAAAATGATATACGAAAATATTATTAGTATTTAATATTATAATTAAATAGTTGACTTGTTATGTTAGTGACTTGTGACAAAATAAGTGTGAGAAGGTAAAATGTGGTAAAACTATAGTATCACATGGATTGAAATAGGAAAACTATCTTATATCTATTTTATATGTAAGACATTAATGAATCAATAAAAACTATTATATAAAAACATATTTAAGTTATAAACAATAATATATAAAAAAATAAAATTTATTATTCATGAGAATATATTATATATATTTATTTGTATATAGTGCATGATTTTAAATTTTTTATATTAATTATATAATTATAATAGTATAAAAATTTATATATTCACATCTAACATAATATTTTAAAGTAATTAGAATGTCTTGTCAATGATAATATAGAACGAAGAATTGGAATGAATGAAATGTAATTTTAATAAATAGATAAATAAATAAAATATCTATATTTTTAAAAAATTTAAATAAAAATGTACCACATGAACACAGAGTGTGTGAATGAATATTGATTCTAGTATCATTTGTAATTGTTTTCATATCAATTATATTTTAAAAATAAAAATGCATCAATTTAATTATAAAGATTTTTTTAGTAAGTATGGATCTACCATATATAAGTTTTATTTATAGTGAGGACATGTGTATGGAGCTTAGGTGACAATAAGGTGGGTTGCCTAGAAAAATATCACGTGGCTTCAAAATATTTTGATTTATGGGTTATTGTATTTTAATAATCTCATTTTACAAACACTTCCAACTTTAAATTTATTTTTTTTTTATAATCTTTTACTAATTGAGAGTTAATCTTAGTTTTTTGATGACGTGAACTGCTTTTGTGACAAAAACACTAAATAGAAAATTGAAATATGTTAGGTGGATCAATCTAAAACTTTCGTACCCTACAACCCGTCAATCTCCATCTGTTGATTTGTACAATTTGATTCATTGGAAGTAGATTTCAAGTGAGATGGAGGTTAGACAACTGAAAACGGACCTAATAAAGGTTAGGTGGCACTGAAAAATGGTTCAAAATTGTCCCCATTTCATTAAAAAGCTAACGGAAGTTAACTCTCAGTTAATAAAGATCATTGGAGGAAATTAAGCTTAAAGTTGAGAGTAACTGTAACATTTCCTAAGTTGGGATTAATCTTGACTAATTAACGAAAGTTAAAATTATTAAAATCTAATAACCCTTGATTTATTAGTATAGATTTAATATCCCTTTAAATATTCTTAGCTCTGATGTATTAATATAAATAAGTTATTTTGAGTAAATTTATCGTAATAAGTTTATAGATTTTAATAAAAGGCACTTTTATTTGTGCATCATACACGACAACTACATAACGGTTACATTTGGTGTTGATCTCCGCGACAGAGGACCACAATCCGTCTTCGTCAACTTCATATGTTTATCGATCCCATAACATATAAAACGAGTTAATTCTTTCACACAAGTTGAAGTTCTCCGGGACATACATGTCCTCATGCAATTTAAGAGATCAAACACAAATTTTGACGAAATGAAAATGATGGTGACATCGACACTGTTGAGAGTTATGTAATGCATGCGTAACGGGACACGATCATTAGTGTTGTGTTTTTCTTTCAACGACTTTTTGTACTAGAAGTCAATGTGAGGGTTCACAAAACCAAACTTATCAAATGATATTTATGCATAAGAAGCTTCCATATTAGCTAGCATTGAACGAGTATAGGGTCACTGAATTATGAAGTTAGTTGGTTTTTGATAAGGTTTGCATTATCATTCTTGATGTGCAAATTGCAATTGCTTTTAATTATTTGTAAATTGTAATACACATATAATAATATATATCATTATACAAATTTGATCAAGTAAGATATTTTAGTTAATTTTACTTATAGAAACTAAAAAAATAATTATTTGAACATTTATAAGGGAGCATTTGGTTGGAATAATGGAATGAAATA
This sequence comes from Flaveria bidentis, assembly GCA_018326385.1. NCBI lineage: Eukaryota > Viridiplantae > Streptophyta > Magnoliopsida > Asterales > Asteraceae > Flaveria > Flaveria bidentis. The sequence goes on along the minus strand of BJCM01063014.1, from coordinate 7,061 downwards.
GAATAAAATTGAAAAACTAGTATAATTTTCAAGTATAATTATGTTTGAGTGGATAATAAAATGTAAACCCAAGTGAATGTTTCACCTTAATTCTCTTGGTTGTGGGATTTCAAATTCTCTTGTTTGAGTGGGATTTTAATTATTATTTATAAGAGAATTATTGTAGATATATAGATATAAATTTGAAATCATTAAATTACATATACTATACTAGTTACTACTAATTTGTAATTCACAACCACATAGTAATCATGTAATTGTTTATAATTATGATATAAAATCATTTATTTTTATAAGAATTTGAAGTATTAATAAGAACTGTTGATTTTAATAAATGCTGTTCTTTTTGTTAACGCTAAAGCTTTTTTTCACTTTTTTTATTATTACCTATTTAAAAATAATATGATCTTTAATTATATCTTAGGTCTCTTTCAATGTGTTTTTAACTGTGCCTTTGATGTTCTTTAACTACCACCGAGATCGACCTTTGTTAACAAGTTGAGTCGAATGGCAAACCGCACAAGGCTTAACTTTTAAGAGAATCGAACTTTATATTGTCATATAGGTATAGGATGTTGATCAAAATATCTTTTAAAATTTATATGTAAACTCATTGATAATAATGTTTAATGGAAGAACCCAATAAATTAATAAATATTTTAAAACACAACATTTTCTGAAGGTATTCTAGTTAACCTAACTAATCAAATTTAAAGAGTAAAAAATTAAAATTTTACTTAATTTATGTGTGTAACAAAATTTGCCGCAGTCAACTATCAATTACACCGATTCACATGCATCTCATCGATTTGTACCCAATGATTTAGCACCCTGTCATCCACGTTCTAGATCTACAATATATAAGTTCTAATTTGAAGACGCATGTTTTTGCTTATCACATAGTACATCGAAAATCTAAATAACCTAATTGACCACTATTCACTCCTCCATGGCAGAAATATTGAATCTTTGAGTATCATCCAACCAATCTAACCCGAATCAGACCTACAAAATTTATTATATAGGGCTGCTCAAATGACTCTGAAAATTTTCTGCCCCCTATGAAAAAAATTTCTGCAATCCATCACTGTTATTACCACAACCTCAACATTATTTCCAGATGCCAACCGCAACTTCAATTTATCCAACATCACAATCATGATCAACATATCTCCGGTGTTCATTTCTCCTCTAACGTTGTTCAACTCAATAGTACCATCACTACTTAAACGTTGGATGAAATGATTAAAAAGTGTGGACTTTTGTGCAGCAAATTCAAAAACAAAAAATCAATATTAGTATTAATATATTAGGTGTAATTTAAATGATCAACTTTGGTTGCTATTATATCCTGCTTCACTGGCTCTACTCGGAAACACCATTGATTCTCTGTTTAACTGATCACACCAACTTTCTTTTAATAGCAAACTTTTTCCTCTAAATACCATTTTATCAACTTACGTAATAATTTGAATTCATATCTATTAATACTAATAAAGAAAGATTTTTGTATCACACTTGTTACAATTATAAAACTATAAGTTTTATTTTCTTTCTCCTAATAAATATCACATTAACTACAAATGATTTTATTTAATTATTTTTATATTACGTGTATAATTTTTTTTAAATAGATATTTCTATAAATGCAATTCGTAAATAAATAATTTGTTTATAAAATAAGATTTTTTTAAAAAAATTCAAACTTTTAAAAAACACAATATATTTTAAAACCTGTGACTTTTAAAAATAAAATTCTTATGAAACAAAAGTAATTAAGTTTCAAAGTTATAATAAATAAATTATTAAAAATGACACTTTTTAATAACAGTTTGTTTTGAAATAATTTGTTTAAAATTTTTTAAGAAAAACAAAAAAAAGTTTAAAATATGATATCGTTTTTTATCACTTGTACGTAACATCAATCATCTCGTTTAATACATACAAGTTTTTTATCACTTGTACGTAATATCGTTTAAAATATGATATCAAAAGATTGTTTTATAATTCATTAATTTTCATTAATAGTTATTTAATATTTTCATTATTCACTCGTTTAATACATAAAATACTAACCTAATTATTTATATAGGGGACAATCACCAAATCATCGGACCATAAACGATCACACCAAATCTGATTTGAATGTTCGATTATCTCACACCACCACCTTTTTACTAACTCCATCATGACCATTATAGGGTTTAGTAATAAGGCCAGAAGCCAAATATTGAATAAGTTTTGGACAAAACAACCTGAGCTTCCTTCTAATTTTGTAATTAATTTTGTTAATATATTAATAAAGATATTTGAAAATAACAAAATAAAAAATACCTTTATAAAAAATTACAAGTATAGAATAATTTGTGGCCCACTAAAAACATGCAATTTAATACCAGCAAGCAAATAGATCTGTTCAAGAATGAACGTTTTGCCTACTGCTACTTGATTTTGCCTAAATTTGGTATCTGTACTAAGCGGTACCGGTACCAGTTGATATTGAAAATTACCGATTTGGTATCTAGTACCAAAATTAAATTCTTTTACCATTTTTATACAATTTTTCGGTAATTTTAGTGTGTTATATTTTAAGTTTAAGATTACAAATGTTATTTATATAACTTAGAGACAATTTTTTAATATTTCTGGCAATATCTTTTCTTAAATTTGTATTACATTCATGTAAAAACTTAATTTTAACGAAAAAAGAAAAACTGAATCTTTAAAGTATCATTAGGTCGTCATGGGACGATCATTAATGTCATCAGACCATAAACGATCACACCAACTGATAGGGTTCGATCCTCTCACAACGCCATGTATTAGTAACCTCATTCACCATAACCATCATGGGGTTTAGTAATAAGGCAAGAAGCCAAATATTGGATAATTTTTGGAAAATAAAAAACTTTGAGTATCCTTTTAATTTTGTAATTAATAACGATATCTGAAAATAAAAATAATAACTTTATCGTTGAATTACAAGTATTGAATAATTTTTGGCCCACTAAAAACAATTATTAACCAGCAAACAGATCTGCTTTAGTAGGGGCAGCAAGCGATATTAATAGCTTTCAAGTGTGTACAAATTTGCTCACGCAAATATTTATACTTTAATCTGTACGCATTTTATATAACCTGAATCGGGTAAATGAAAATGACATTAGAATTTTATAAAATATTAACAATTGCATTAAGTTGATAAATAATTAATCAACCGGTATGTATTAAGTGACTATGATAAATGATTTAGGCTTTTTAAATCTTGTTGGAAGATATTGACCAAATACATGCGTAGGTCGATAGGCCATAATAATGTTTGTCTCAATAATTCTTAGGACACCAACACATTCATTTAGCTCATAATTATAGAGGATGTGAACAAGTCAAGTCAATTCTAAATTAATCAGAATTGATTTTAAAAAATTTAAATTAAGTTGAGCTTAAATGAGTTTGAGCTCAAGTTTGAACTCATATTATAGCTTGTTAACTGAACAAGCTCGACCCCGAGCTTCAGATATTAAGTTCGAGCGGCTCGCGAGCCTAGACGAATTTTTAATGAGTTTTATTTAGATATCACATATATTTATATCAATAATTTTGATATATAAATAATTATGATAAAAATTATCAAACATTACTATATAGTTCAAAAACTATGGTAGTGAATAGTAGTTTACAAGTACATGTACACTTAATTATATAAAAACAATTTTGAAGAATAGGGACTGTTTATAATCGGTAAAAACCACCCTCTTTTATGTATTTTAAAATTAACATGTGATTAAAAGATTTGGTTGCAAGTTAATCTTAAAAAGAGGATTTGCCCTAGTTATATAAATATGATGTTATATATAAAAAGTAGAATTATAAATAATTATAAAAGTAATTATAATAAAAAATAATAATAATTTAATAATAAACGAGTGAAGCTCGAGCTTACAAATTTTCTAACGAGACAAGCTCGAGCTTTAGAAATATAAACTAACGAGCCTAGCTCAAGCTCGAATCGGATTGTTTACACCCCTAATAATCATTAATGAGAGCGAAATCAAGTTTAATATTCAATTATTATGTTAATTAGATGGTCATTGGTAACTAAAGTGAAAATTAAAGCGTCGCTTATCAAACTAATAGTGTGAATTATATCGTAAAATGAATGATAATTTGAATTATAATCATTTAATTTTCGATAGAAAATTTATGATTAAGTGTATATAGAAGTGATATATTACACCACTAGAAACGTGACTATCACTTATGACTTATCAACAACGCAAAAGATTCAAATTTTCAACGGATCAGCTTCTACTAAAAGACCCAAAGGAAAAAAACTACGATAAATACAATAAAATTACATGTTAGTAATCCCTCTATAATCAATGACAAGTCATCGATGGATAACATAAACTATGAATAAAGACTATAACTAACTGGTTTCCAAAGGACCATCGAAGCAAGTAACTTCAAAATTAATCATTGTTTGACAAAACTAAATCTCATCGACTGTCCCTCGTGAATCTATCATTAATTTTTAAGAAATGATTTAAGATAAGATTTCTATCAAACTTTTCTAAACTATGTTGGTGGGAATTGATTTCCGATCACATTTTTTGTCGAAAAAGAAGTTACATAGATGGAAAATCAAACTAGAATGGTTTTCAAATTAATATGTCATTCCAAAACCTATAAGCATCCTTAATTTTGTTCATCCATCAAGCCTTCCTATTTTCACATTATATGAACCTATAGTTTGGTGTCAACTAGTTCACTAGAACTAGTGATCTCAAATTAAAACCGATCCAAGGTGGTCTCAGATATTTGTGTAACTTGTAGCCTCATTTGTACTGGTTTAGACTTCTACATGCGAGCATGTGTGAAATGAGTCTTAACATACGTGCATGGTTTCTAATGTGCTTAGAAGATGTGGACCACACTAACACTTATGTTGTACATGTGTGTCATTGTTCCACATCTTAAGAAAATAACTGGTTGATTAATTATGGTATGGGTGGATACCAGATGTTTAAAGTGGTTTTTCATAGGATTATATGTGTGGACATGTTCATATCATTGGCTTGTGTTTCTTTCTAGCTCTAGAAATAATATTTTGTTCATAAGTTGTCCAAATGAAACGAGCTTGAAAATCCCTCATGTGTCAAATGATTTGAACATATTCTTGATTCACATTTGATTTACATGTCAATCAACTGCGGCCTAGTGAGGAAATAACCAATGATATAACTAAAGAATCATCTAAGAAAGTTTCATGGAACATGCACAATTAAAATTTAGGTCAAAACAAGACAACAATGGCTTTAGTACCATTTTACCTTTTAGTTTCATATTCCTTTTTCTGTCAACCTTATTTGTTAAATCCTTTATGTCGCTCCAACTGCCTTCCATCCACCAAACTTGACTGTGCCATCACCATGACTGCCCCACTCGACCCACCACTCTTGGTCACTCACGCCCATAACCGCCTACTTTGGCGCTCACAACCGTCTACTATAGCAACTAGACAAGAACCCTAGTTTCGGTGTTGTTCTAACTTGATTTATTTCAATTAGATAATTCTAGAATGTGTGGGATTTTTTAATTAAGATTTTATTGTAATTTGACTTGAATTTGGATTTTTTTAGTTAAGATTTAATCAATTTGTATTTATAAACTAGGATTTAGGGTTTAATTTTGTTGTAGTGTGTATGTGTAGTATGTATTCGATGTATGTGCATATGTGTAGTTATTTATTGAGAGAATTACATATATCTTCTAATAAACTACAACAATTACATATATACCCAACTTAAAAATTTTAATTACATATATCCTATCATAAAACTTAGTTAATTACATATATACCCAAACTAAAAGTTTAATTACATATATTCCTTTCTAAAATTTAGTTAATTACATCTCAAACTAAAAGTTTAATTATATATATCTGATTTATTAAACATAAATATTACATATTACCCATATTATTACTTTTATTAAAAATAACTTATATAATTAGTATTTTACTTTTAATTTTATTAAACTATAAAATTATATTTTTCCTTTTTTACTTGCTTTTCGAGTTTTGATTATTTATTAATATTTTTATACTAAAGGTTTTTATGTTCTTTTTGTTTTTTAACCTTTTTATGCTAATTTTTTCTTATGTATACATGTACTAGTCACTTTCAGTCTCATTATGCAACATAAAATTATGTGTTCAGATCATGTTACATAACGAGGCTGAAAGTGTGTCATACGAGAACCTGAAAAAATTACCATCAAAAGGTAAAAAAAATAAAAAGAACAATTAACGTTAGTAATATTAGTAAATAATCAAAACTCAAAAAGCTAGTAAAAAGAAAAAACATAATTATATAATATATTAAAATTAAGAGTAAAATACTTTATATAAATTATTTTTAATAAAAAATAATCAAATATATAAATATGTATATTTATGTTTAATAAAGCGGATATATGTAATTAAATTTTTAGTTTGGGTATATATGTAATTAGCTAAGTTATAGAAGAGGATATATGTAATTAAACTTTTAATTTGGGTATATATATAATTAACTAAGATTTACAAAATGATATATGTCATTAAAATTTAAGTTGGGCATATATGTAATTGATGATATTTGTAGGGGGAAATATGTAATTCTCCCTTATTTATTTGGTATGTGTAGGGATTGTTTAAAGTATGTAATTTGGTATGTATGTATATATAGATATGTATTTGTGTATGTTTACGTTGTGCATTAGTATGTGTGTATGTATTTTTGTATATGGAACTTTAATAGTAGAACCTGTATGTGAAACCTAACGTGACTTTGTTGGAACTTGATATTTTGTATATGGAACTGATGGGATGTGATTTTTATGTGTTAGAGCGTTTTAATCTCGAGTGTTTATATACTTTTAGTGATTATATTTGTTTGAATAGCTATGACTACGAGTTATGCTTGGTTGTAGGTAAAGGGATTAAAACAAGGATGTTAGAGGACGGGGGAATGCATATACGAGAAGCCAAATAAAGAAAACAAGAAATTGGAGAAGCA
>BJCM01063013.1:7819-19988 GCA_018326385.1 Flaveria bidentis | reverse complement strand
TATATAAAAATTGTTTGATTAGGTTATTAGTTGGTATTGTTAGAATGATAATATAAGTTGTTTGAATTGGTTATTAGTTTGTGTTGTTAGAATAATAATATAAAAATTGTTTGATTAGGCTATTAGTTGGTATTATTAGAATTATAATATAAAAGTTGTTTGATTTGATATTAGTTTATGTTGTTAGAATGATAATATAAAAATTGTTTGAATGTGTTGTTTTATTTGGTTATTGGTTTGTGGATTTCAGTTATGTTCTAAATGATAATATAAGTTTGATTTGTTTATTTAGTTGTTGATTTGGTTATGTTGTAGGCTATGTCATCAAGTGTAGCACACGGTGGTGACGGCGGGGTCGTGACCCGCATGACCATGCGTATTCACTTCCCTCAAGTTGTCAATCGTGTAAGCTATTTTTCATTTTAAATATACGTCTATGCATAACTTTTGAATATTACTAACTTTACTTTTTTGTATCCATCTAGCATCAAGTAAAAAAATGTTCAAAACGAAGAAATTTAAATTTGTTGGATAAATGGGTTGCAAACAACAACCAACCACTACCCATTCAGTTTGACCACACCGGAAAACAATATAAAGCTGTCGGAAAAAACAATCAACTATTTATCAGGGCTTTATCAAATTATGTTTCATCTGTTCCCTTCCATTATCCCACTTAGGAGAAAGTTCCAAAATACTTTTAAGATATTTTTGTTTAATACCCTTGAGGCGAGTATTTTATTTTTTTTGTATTTTGGTTATCATATCTTTTATATTATTCTAGTTAATTTCTTTTTTTTTGCAGGAATATTTTGATCTAGAGTCTCACCATGATTTAGATCACTGACACGGAATACAACTTAGAATTCATATCGACTGTCAAAGAGCTTTCAGGGACAGAAGATATGATATGAAGAAACATTTTTTGGATCAAGAAGGTTATGATGATATAGAGCGGGTTTGGAGTCATCCTCCAGATGGCCAGAGTCCAGAGGAATGGGACAAGGTAGTTGAGTTGTTGACAAGTGAACAACATAAACGTCTTTCATAGAAAGGCTTCGATAATAGAGCTAAACAGCTTTATCCAAGTTTGCATGGAAGTCGTTCATATGCCCAAAGGCGATATCTCAAAGTACGAAGTCATTTTTATCCAATTATGTATTATTATTTTTTTTAAAATTTAAACATTATTATTTTTAATAGTTAAAGGAGCAACAATAGGGACCCCGAGCCACATTGAGACGTGGAGGAGGGCACATTGTAGGGAAGGGTTTGGATGGGTCAACTCGAAGGCAGAAGAAGATTAGGTAAGTTTAAACTTTATTTGTTATGATTGTTGAATATGTTATTATCATGTATTTATATGTTGCTAGTACTTTAATTAAATATAGTATGTTAGTTTGTTAATCTAGCAAATTGTTTAATTTAAGGTCAAACACTTGGATAGGATGGTTTTTCTATTTTACAGCAGTTATGCTATCGAACTTTTATAAAAATTTAGTAACTTTTTATTTTGTTCTTTAATAATGTAGATATTTATGATATTAGCTCTTGTTTTAGTATATAAATTTGCTTTCATAACCTGGAAAATTATAAAAAAATCAGGTTAATAAAAAAAATTAAATATTAAAAACAAAAGGAGTTGGACATGTCGTCGCCATAGTGTTGGTCAAATTTATTTTATTTTAAAGTTTTATTTAAATAATTATAAATAATAAATGACCTATGGCGACGACATGTTGTCGCCATAGCCCAGGAAAAAAATTGTTTTTAATTAAAATATAATGGGGGAAATTCTTTACCGACAACTCTGTGGCGAGGACATGTCGTCGGGATAGACCTTTGTGGCGACGATAATAAAATGGGCTATAGTGACGAAGCTGTGGCAACTAGTGCTATGGCGATGACATGTCGTCGCGATAGGCTATGGCGACGACAAACACACCCTATCGCGACGACAAATGTCGTCGTCATAGCCCAGTTTTCTTGTAGTGCAAATTCAATCAAGTTTATGGTTGCAATGGTGATAACAGCTGATGCCATTGTTGCTAGGTTTATTAGGTGATGCTTTTATGATGTTTCGATGAGTAAGAAATGATTGTGGTGGGTTAGTGTGGTGGTTTATAGTGGTGAATTAAAGACGGGGATGAAGGGAGTGGAGGGAATGGGAACTGGTGAGGAAGTGAGAGAGTTTGGCTGAGGTGGTGGATGAGAGTGGGGTTGTGGTGGGGGTTTGGTAGATGGTGGTGGTGGTTTGGTAGAATAATATTGGTTGAAGTGTTAAGGTTAAAGATTATGTTGTGAATATTATTTTTTAAAAGTCAGAGGTATTTGGTCATTTTATTTGGATTTAACAAAAAAAAATAACGGTCATTCACAACGGGTATTTTTTATGTTACGTTTCAACAAATCTTTAGACCGACTTTATAATTTTTCAGACCAGAGAACTGAAAGTACAAAGCAACACTAAGCATAAGGATTAATTATGTATTTAACTTTTAGAAGTTAAAAAAACATGATAAATATATTATAATTAAAAAAAAAACTTCTCCACATGGGTAATAGAATAATATATATTTTCTAATTGAAATTAAGCTATATGTTAAAAACAGAAGTAAATGAACAGTAGAAAGAGGGTATTTCCGGGTATTTCATTAAAGTTACACGCGTCCTCCATGCACCTGCACCTGCACCGACGGCTACCAAAACCTTAAACAAAAAAAGTGAGAGAAGATGTACCATCACCCTCTCTCTCTACGATTTCAGGTGACGGTGGAAATTTTGGGCTGCGATGCTAATGATAATGTTAAGGATGGTTGTGGAGGAGTGCAAACGGCGATTACGATGGAGGATGGTGGAGTCGATTAGGGTTTGTGTTGTGAGGGGTCAAGAAGGCAACGGTACAGAAGGAGGTTTTATTCTATGCAGCATTCGATGTTAAAGACGAGAATTCAGCAGTTAAATGTTGTAATTCATGTGACGAGCTTCGTGGCATATTTAAGGAGGGTATGTTGTAATTCATGTGGAGGAAGATAGCTTGTTGCTTGCAACCCCTAGCTATGATTGTACATGTTTTGACTCATCTTGCTCGTTTGTTTGTGTAGTAAGACATATATTGCTTTGCCATATTTATGTGGTTGCATATCCATTGCAGCCATGATAAATCGATGCATCATAATACCAAGGTTAGTTCACTAATATGCATATGTTGATTGGTCTCCATGTAATTTTATATGTTTTCTTTTCATTTTCCCATGTCTGCTTTATAAGTGATTAGTAGTCAATGTTGCTTGGGTTGGTTTTGTAACAAGACTGTTGTTTATATTAATCATTGATACACAATTGGATCAAAAAACATGGGGCGATGATGACGATACACATGATAAAAATCAAAAGCAGATAAGCTTTTGCATGCGTAGCCGAGATCTCCGCGCGCAACACCCGTGGGGAGCCAACCTAGTAAAAAGAAAAACATGTTAAAATCTTTAATTTAATAAAACATAAAAAATAAATTACTTAATTGGAGCATTATTCAAACTTGAGTGAACTATTAGAATATTTTTAAACGTGTTTACTACTATCTAAAGTTACCATTATATAATAGACTAGTTTTAGTAAACTCGTGTATTATACGGGTTGAATGAATAAAATAGTAAATAAAATAAAATTTTGTTAATTATAAACGATATTATAAAATATACGATTAAAATTACGTAGGAGTAAACATTATAATAATAAACAATGATATCAAATTTTTATCCAAGTTTTGTATGATAAAACCATTGATATGCACATGAGTTTAAAATTCTAATTAAATAACCTAAATGTGACAAGTAAAAAAAAGTAAAATATTAACTAATCTCGTCTCGAACAATTGTAAATGATAAAAAACATAAATATGATGGTGTAAGTAAATATTACACGGAAATTTACTAAATAAATAGCCTCATAGAAATAAGGGTCCGTGATGCCTTTTAGTACTAATTATAACCCATAATCGTGCATGTTTAGTAAAGTTTACTATTAAATTTACGCTCACATGATAATACAACTAAGCATAGAAAATACAAAAATCAATTAAAAGAACCTTCTAAATTTCACACTAAAAATGGCTACTCTATATCTTAATTAAGAGATATGATTAAAAATTTCTACCTAAATAAAAAATAATATAATAAAAACTAGATAAAAAGAAAACAGAAAAAATATTATCTAATAAATTAAAGAATCCACTTATAAAATAAAATAAAATAAAATATATTAAACGAAATAAGAACACGTTTCAAAATTTTGTTACAAACATCTCAAATTATGGAAAATAATTATTTTATTGATGGTAACAAATGAAAAAAAGAAAAAAGAAAAAGTGACGGTAATGAAATAAAAGACAGTTGAAAATGTTGATGTCTAATTTAAATATATTTATTTAATACTATTTCATTTTAATTTCTAAAGCAATTCTTTGTGTTTACTAATAGTAGTTTCTATAGAAAAAACATATAAAAAATTATAATTGGTGTGCCTTCAAATGATACTATACAAGGTAAACATTTTATTTTAAAATTATGACTTATTTGTCTTTCAGAAAATAAAGATTTGATAAGAAGGTAAGTAATAAAATTAACCAATAGAGTTTGCTAGTAGTAAAAATAAGAGATATATATATTTTTAATTTAAAATGAAAGGGTTTTAATTTATATCTTATTAATTTTGGATGGAATTATATTTGGAAACAAAATGTGTATTTAAAAAAATTAATACAAAAATGATAGATTTAATTCTTTTGGGCGGGAAAAATATTTATTGTTAAATGTCAAGATAACATATAAATTAGTTGATTTTAAAAAGTGACATATTTATCTTTTGATTAGAGTAGTAGGATGAGTTTTAAAATGGATTATGTAATTTTCCATACATATTATTTGAAAGATAAGTTTATACGGTGTGAACGTCACAAGAAAGCATCAACAACTTTAGTGTTATGAAATTTATTTTATATATCTTTTAGAGTAAATTATAATTTTCGTCTTTTATGTTTATATATATTGCAGGTTTTATCCTTTAACTTTAATAATTACAAAATACATCTTTTATTTGAAAATTTGTAATACGTTACGTTCTTTACACTAACTACCATTATGAACATTTGTTAGTTGTTTGTAAATGACAATTTTACCCTTGTTATTTAAAAAAAAGAAATACAAAAATACTACTCATCGAGCATTAGATGCAATATGCATTGCCTTCCGTGTAAAGAAAGATATGGTAGAACATGAAAAGTCGGGGATGCAAAATGATGTGGAATTTGGTTACATACTAAAATTCAAATCAAAGATAGAACAATGTACATGATCAAGCTCAAACGAGCATTAGATCCTAGAACAATTTTGTGTGTACCTTTTGGCAATTGTTGGAAAGTAAGAAAAGAGATCTTGAACTGTTGGGATTGATAATTCTATTGAAAATATGGTCTATTTATAGTGGATTTATTTGTATTGTTAACTTTAAAAATCAGTTATATTTGTAGCAGGGAATACATGTAGATCGGTCTGTTAATCTTGCCAACAAAACCGAGAAGAATTTAACCAAGTTCAACCTTAAACTAGACCAGGTTTGTACTCAATTGTTCTGTTCGTTGAGCCCATAAGCGGTATAAAAATTTATGAAACTTTGTGTTAAACGAGTGGAGATCAAAGACCATATTGCTGCAATCGGTGGAGGAGATTTCAATGACAGCGGGGAAAGGGTAGGGTTGGGGAAGAAGATGAAGTGACGGTTCACTTAATGTTATTGTATTATATTATTATTATCATGTTTACTTTTTTATTAATAAGGGCAAAGCGGTCATTTAATACTGATTTAACTGGATCATTTAATGTTCGTTAAAGAAAATGACGTAATGCGTTACATGTTTTTAATAAAGGATGTTCTTTGTAATTATTGAAGTTTAAGGATAAAATCTGTAATTTGATATAAACACAAATGACGAAAATTGTAATTTACTCTATCTTTTATTGAAGGGGTGATTTCTTAATTATTCAGTTGATCATTAAAATATATAAAAGAATAACTTTAACATATAAAAACGATAATAAAAATATAAAAAGTGAGTCTTTTGATAACGAGTCCACAAAGTACAAAGAAAGATAAAGGAACCCATGTAAAATGTTTGGAATATTTGCCGACCCACTTTATACGCAACTTCCTCTGTTTCTTTTAAATGTTTATTTTAGAAAAGTGTTTTTTAAATGCTATTTTTTTAATTGAGTTTTGTTTTTCTTAGAAAGATCAAGCTATGCATCCTCATATTTTACTCCTAAATTTACATTTTTTTTATGATAAGATTTGAACCCGACAAGTTAATGATTAACACATATTCAATACACCTTGATAGCTTTTGACCATCGACATGTATCATGGGTGCACAATGACACATCTAGTTATCTTTACAAAAACAAACACATATTTTTGCATCTGATATTCACGGCCTGCTTATCTTAAGAAAACAAAAAAGATAAATCAATGGCATCTTCATCTTCCTCTTCTCACTTCGTTCCTGCCTCTGATTCTCCATCACGCACTTATGACGTATTTCTGAGTTTTAGAGGAGAAGACACTCGTAAGGGCTTTGTGGGTCATCTCTACACGGCTCTTGAGAAAGAAGGAATCTACACGTACAAAGATGACGTAACACTTGATCGGGGTGAGTCAATCGGTCCGGCCCTGTCGAAGGCTATCGAAGAGTCACATATTGTCGTTATTGTTTTCTCTGAAAACTATGCATATTCTTCATGGTGTTTGGATAAGCTTGCACATATTATAAAGTGCATGGACAAAAGAAAGCAAAATGTTTTGCCTGTATTTTATGATGTGGATCCCTCAGATGTGAGAAAACAAAACGGGATGTATGAAGTAGCATTTAAGAAACACAAGTCTGAGAGCACGAACAAAGTTGTATCATGGAGAAAAGCATTGGTGGAGGCAGCCAACCTTTCTGGATGGGTTCCTAGCAACTTTGCTAATGGGTAATATTTTTTTACCTTTCTTTCTTAATAATAGAAAGTTTAGAAAATTACACATATCATTCTTGATGTTTCCTTAAATTTCATCATTCGTTTTTCGTATTGAAAACTTACATGTTTAGTCTTAAGGTTTGGAAAAACATTGCACATTTCGTCCCTGTCTGACGTCCGTTAGTTTTTCTGTTAAAATTAACAAAATGATGATTTTACCCCTAAACTTTGATGATTTTCCGTTAAAAAAACAAAAAAAATAGCAGCAGCAACAACAACAACAGTAATAATAGTACTAATAATAGTAACAAAAATAATAATAATAATAATAATAATAATAATAATAAATAATAGTAATAATAATAATAATAATAATAATAATAATAATAATAATAATAATAATGACTAGTTAATTTCACCACGCGTTGCCACGGGAAGATTATACAATTGTCATTAGGCCTCATTTCGAGAACTACTTTAGGCTCAGAGTTTGATCCCGAATGGTATCAACCGCAACTCAGGTTGCAAGTACAAAAAAGTGTACTCACCGTCCATGGAAATGCCACACCAAAACCCAGTTTGTACCAAAGTTATCATTGCCAAACGAATTGAAACTCATATAGACTATATATAAGTATTAATCCCCTTGGGCAGCCACGACAGTAACATACAATCATAAACAAATTGTGTGGGGTTTCATCAACCTATTGATAAACATAATGCATATGTACAGAAATCGACATCGAAACTTAACGTCCATCATCAGCAATTTAGAGTCCATCACAAGCATACCACCAATCCATACTTCACAAAAGAAACCCCAACCAGAAAACACAATATAGAACATATTCAAGCTTCATAAAGCAAAAATAAAGCTCAACAATATAAACACATGCTAGATAGAAGAACCACAACATCACAGATAAGCATATCTAAAAAGTCTCATAGCAACTCGATCTAGGGTTTTAATCAGAAAACAAACTATGGCTAATTAAACAAACAACAAAATCAATGTCGGTAACGTGATCAAGTCTCAAACCAGGGCAAAGCCTATACCGTTCTCGCCACAAGGAAAATTGAATGGTTGTAGATCCAATGCTACCAATGGAAAGCCTACACCGCTCTCGCCACAAGGGGGCGGTGCTCGGCGACCGGCAACGATAAGCCACAAAAAAGTGTCAGGCCAGTAATCATAGCCATAATTGACAGATCTAAAGACCCCAATAAAGTGATGAATAGAGAAAATTAAAGAGATGAAGACGAAGACCCACCGGAAGTCTCGACCACAAAGTCGGACGACTATTCATCTACTGGAAATGCATGTAGACCCGATGCTACCAAGGCACGACCTTAACCTTTGCTACTATAAAAGGCCAACAATCGGTGACCAGCAATGTTAGGCTACAAGACAGTCCTAGGCAACACCCCAACAAAGCAATCAAAACCAAATCTCAGTAGGTATTGCTAAGAAAACTAAGCGGAGACAATAACCCGATCTAGGGTTTTGACAGAAAGTCAACTATGGCTAGTTAAACAGACAACAAAATCGATGCATGATCAAGTCTTAAACAGGTCGGCCTAGTCATCATCCGAAGATATCAAGAACCCCAAGGTACATCGAACTTCAAATTGACTGGCCGCAGAGCCTATGCTACCAAGGCACAACCTAACTGCCGTCGCTAAAAAAGGTGCGGCACGCGGCTACCAGCAACGATAGGCCACAAGAGAGTCTCAGGCTAGCTATCATCGATAGATACCAAAGAACACCCCAATAAAGCAACGAATGGAGATAATCGAAGAGATAGAGGCAGGGAGGCACTAGATGTCACGAGCGCAAAGTCGGACGACCGTTAATCGGCGACAAAGGCCACCAGAGACGATGATTCCTCCGCCTATCCCTACTTTCTATCTCTAGATAACCTTCTTTGTATAAGAATGGAAATCATTGCAGAAATGGAGACGGGAAGACACCAATGTCACGATTTAAGGACCGAATGTTGATCTATCGACGACATAGGCGGTCGGAGATGACCGCTCATCTGCCGCCACCGCCTCTCTCTACTTTCTCTCTCCAATATGTAAGAATGCACATATTATACAAATAAATAGGGTAGAAAGCTAATGAAAAACCCCCAAAATGGTGTGGTAAAATTAAAAAGATTAAAAACCTTACTAGTCCCACTTACCAAAAGTTTTAATAGGTAATATAATAAGAATACCACCCCACCCCACCCATACCCCACCCCTCACCTGAGTTGCTAGTCTGACCCCAGCCATACCGTGCCACCATCGCGGCGCCTTCATGTCACCATTGTAGCCACACAACGGCCCCATCGTGCCCCACCGCCGCCCCACCTTGCCACCATTACAGCCTCATAGTAGTCCCGTCGTGCCACCACCGTAACTCGACCATGCCATCATCGTAGCCCCAGCTTGTCACCATTGTAGCTCTATAGTAGCACCACCACAGCCTCAACTTGCGATTTGTGGGTTTTGGTGGCCGATGGTGGTAGAGATGTACAACGAGTCCGCTGTTCACATCCCATAATAGTTCCACATCGACTCTTGCCGAAGATGCTCAACAGTGGTGGAGAACAAGTAATTGTGCTTTAAAATTTTGATGGCCAATTCAATGGTTAAATTTATGAAGTATATTGAAATATAAACACTCAAATGGGTACATGCAAAACAAGTAATTGTCACAAAATAACCTAACAATATAGAAATGAAGTGTTTATATTACAGACTTTCACCATCATCATTTGTGGATAAATTGAAATATAAATGTAATCACCTTAAAAATAAATAAAAAATAAAAAAGATGGAATCATTTTTAAAGTAATATGAGTAAAATAATTAAATCATCTAAACAAAACTAAATTGTGATGTTAGTTGATCTGACCCGAATTAACCCGAAAATTATAGCATCGTCTTTTTAAAATTCGAGTATCAAAAAAGAGTGTCCCCATAAAAAAAGATCTCGGTTCCGCCACTACGTGTAGATATCTATAAACACTATTTGCGGCCATTTTTATACCTGAAAATACATCAACATGAGGGTCTTAAGCCAAAAGTGGTTACTATCAATACTTTGTAAATTTTCAATGATTTTTTTCATCTCATTATTCCTCAGCTCATTAATTAGCACGTGTAATGTTTAAATTATCCTTATGTGTCCATTGTATAGGGATGAAGCAAAATGCATTGAAGACATTGTTAATAAGATTTCCGGTAGGTTATTTCAACTAGTTGCAAATGTTAATAAAGACTTCATTGGGATCGACCACCGCTTGCAAGATTTGATGTCAAAGTTGGATATTGGGTCAGGTGGGGTGCGCGTGGTTGGAATATGGGGGTTGGGGGTGCCGGTAAGACTACTCTCGCATCTGCTGCTTATATGGAAATCTCCCACCATTTTGAAGCTCATTGCCTTCTTCAAAATATTCGTGAGGATTCAAACAAGCATGGTTTAGAGAAGTTACAAGGAAATTTTCTCTCGAGTGTTTTGAAAAAAGATGTGACAGTATGGAATGAGATAGAAGGAAAAAGCATGATAAAGAGAAGGTTATGTAACAAAAAAGTTTTAGTTGTTCTTGACGATGTTGCTGACCTTAAGCAACTAAATGCTTTGGCCGGATCATATGATTGGTTTGGTGAGGGTAGCCGGATAATAATTACAACACGCGATGAGCATTTGCTAACCCGCCATGCACACGTGATTTATGAAGTGAGTTTGTTATCACATAATGAAGCTACTAAACTCTTCTGCAAACATGCATATAAGAAAGATAAACTGAAAGAAGGTTACGAGAATCTTACACAAGATGTAGTTTCTTATGCTGGTGGGATCCCATTAGCCCTTGAGGTTTTAGGTTCTTTTCTGTATGATAAAAATAAAGATGAATGGAAGAGTGCTTTGGCTGAGTTAAAATGCATCCCTAATGTTGAGGTCACGAAGACTCTCAAAATAAGTTATGATGGACTTCAACCTCACCGGAAAGAGTTATTTTTAGATATTGCATGTTGTATGAGAGGATGGGAGATAAACAAGGCAATGATGGTGCTTGATGCTTGTAGTTTTCACCCTCGTATAGGGGTAAGGGAGTTGATACAAAAGTCTCTAATAAAAGTTGTAAATGAAAGATTTGAAATGCATGACCTCGTAGTAGAAATGGCCAGATATATTGTTAGAGGGGAGCATCCTAATAATCCCGAAAAACATAGTAGAATTTGGGAAGTGGATAATATTACTGTGTGTTGTATTATGGGGGAAGATGAACCAATAATGGTTAAGTTACCTCTACATAATTCTTATATCTACCTACATCTCATGATGTTTATCTAATTGGACTAACATAATTTAGTTTTCTTGGTTAATTTAACACAGGAAACTGAAGTGTTACTTTTGGAAAGTTCTTTATGGGACCTATGTGAAGGTGATCCACGTCTTATGGATGTTGTTGCAAACATGAAAAAACTTCGATGGATTAACTGGGAATATTATCCGGTGTCTTCATTATTCCCATCACATTTTAAGCCAACAGAGCTTGGTTGTCTAAGGTTGACAGGGGGTAGGCAAAATCAACTTTGGGAAGGATGCAAGGTACGTAATTTTCTTGTTTCACAGAATTAATGAGTGTGAAATAAATTTTAAAATAAAAATGATAATAAAACTAGGATTACTCATAAGGTTCCCAAGTAGTCATCAGTATATGCATCCCAAGAACACGTTATATAGTGAGTAAATAGCTTTCGAAGTTATTTGATGCTAGTTTTAGTGAATCCGTGTATTACACATGTTGAATAAATAAAATATTAAATAGAATAAAATTTTATTAATTATAAAATAATTTATTATTTAAATTATGAATGAGTAAGGATTATAAGTAATAAAACAATTATATCAACTTTCTAAAATTTTGTTTTTTAAGTTTTTTTGTTTTTCCCAATAAATAAATTAAATATTTCGTTTCAAAACAAAACATGTTATAAAACCTTTATTCTTAAATTATTTTTTTTTAAAAAGTATGATGTAGTAGAAAAAAAAGTTTTATAAAAAATTATTTCTCAAGAAATAAACATTAAAAATATCTCTTTCTTAAATTTTTAAATAAGTTTTAATAAAAAGAGAATTAAATAATATAGTTAGTAATTAA
>BJCM01063012.1:0-11432 GCA_018326385.1 Flaveria bidentis | reverse complement strand
GTTCAACACTTTAATCATGTTTGTACGTTTTGGATAGGTTATACTCATCTAAAAATTTCAAGGTTGGATAAGTTAAAAACTAGACATCCTAAAGTTAATGTTAGGCTCAAGAAACTGTTCGTTTGACCATGTTTAGGTCGAGTTATGGTGTCGAAAACACAGAACATGAATCTGCCAGAAATTGTCTTACATGTTTTGTTACTTTTTAAACTTTGCTAGAGCACTTTTGGATGAGTTAGTGAACATGAACACATCATGGTAATGTATAAAAGATTAGAAACAAGGTGCTAACCTTAAACAAGCAAGGAGAAAGAGATGGTAGTCTTGAAATGTAAGGAAAGAAGACTTGATCCTTTGAACTAAGAACCAACCAAGGAAAAGTAAAGAAGATTTTGTAGGATGCTTAGAAGCTTCAAAAATTTGCTTGATCTTTACCCCAAGGGCACTTGAAACACTTAGATTTGTAGAAGGTGAGTTTTGAAAGATGGTGAAGTGGAGGTGGTGATGTTTGCCGAAAGTTTAAAGAAAGAAAGAGGGAGAAGAGATTAAAGTGTGTTAGTATGTGTGAAATGAAAAGGTGGTCTTGCCTTATAACTTCCTCTCGTATTTGTAATCCATCCTTTTGTTTTGAAGTGTTATAGTTGGTCAAAGAGGAGTGAAAGAGAATGACAAGAATCGGAATGTTGGTACACTCCTTTAAACAATTCTTATGTAGTTTCACTAAATAAGAAACCCTTGAAAGATGTAAAGTCAACATGAATTTACATGGGGAATGTGTGAAAGTAAAAGAAGGTAGGAGGTGGGATGGGGAAACGGCCAACAAGGTGGGGATGGGGTTTGTATTTTCAATTTATGTAGTATTGGGTAT
This sequence comes from Flaveria bidentis, assembly GCA_018326385.1. Lineage (NCBI taxonomy): Eukaryota > Viridiplantae > Streptophyta > Magnoliopsida > Asterales > Asteraceae > Flaveria > Flaveria bidentis. Next base: position 10,564 of record BJCM01063012.1, on the reverse strand, counting down.
TTTGGGTGATATTTCTTGTATTATGGTAATTTTTATATATTTTCATATTTTTACTTGTAACTCTTTAAAATACATAAAAATTATTATAATAAATCATATAACGTCACATATTATAATATTGATAATATGTAAGTAATAACTTGTGTATGTAGTAGTGCGTTATACACGTTTTATCTGGGTAAATATTAGTTTACGCGTTAAGGTTTATTTTAAGTTTTTCCAATGTATTTAATTTGAAGTTTAAATACTTTGAAACAATAGAATCTAAAATACTTTGAAACACTTTAAAGTATTTATTAGTACACATATTAATTATCACCAACGTTCGTGTGTGTGGCGGTTGTATTGCGTGTAAAAATGGTAATTACGCCGAATCACCGATGCATGAAATGTAATTCATGAAATTTTGCAATGCATGAAACGACTTCAATAATTGGAAATTCAATTGAAAATCAAGTATTATAGGTGTAATTATAACTAAGTCAAGGTCGAGTATTGACCTGAAATTGCCGGTTGTCACAATATATATATATATATATATATATATATATAAGAAAACCACAAAGTTATATGAAACTACAGAAAACTAATGAAATCAGTCACATAACTTATACATTTTTTACCACTGCCCCTTATATTTGTGTGTGTATATATATAAACAAAGGTATGGATTAAATGAAAAACCGTAGCATGATTTTACACATACGTCACATATTGGTTACGTATACGTAACCATTTTCATTCGACATATTGTTACGTATACGTAAGACTCTTCATTCTCGTATTTATGTTCAACATATATTTAAAAAAATGCTTAAATAACTTTTTAACAATTAAAATACTTAAATTCAATTAAAATGTTCAGCATGTATGTATGTATATATTATTCGTCTCATTAAAAATAAAATAACTCTGGCAGGAGAAAACGTGTGATTTCTTTTGTTAAAAAGCCCGAAAGCGACGAACAACTTGCGCGAGTTTGAGTTGGTGACGCGCGTGCGCCAAAAGCTAATAATAATTTTCACAAAACAATAATAATAATAATAATAATAATAATAATAATAATAATAATAATAATAATAATAATAATCCCTTTCGATTTTTGGTTGGTTGTTTCTTCTTCGTCACTCGTGTGTTTGTATGTGTGGAGACAACACAACGAACCACAATCAAACATCTCACCCCACATTTCATCGCAAACAATCACTTCAAATCACCGGAGTTCGTAATCGCCGCCGATCTACGGCCAATTGCTCACATCCTCTCGCCGGAGCTCAACTTCCGGCCGTCAATCGGTGATGTACTCACCGACGGCGTCGCTTTTGGTGATCAAGTAGTGGAGATATGGAGTTCGACGGTGGAATTCCGTCGTCGCGATCGCTCGTCACCGCCGGAGCGTCGTCGGAGATGTCTCCGCCGGTGGATGAAGGTCGTGTTCTGAATTCGTGATTGTAGTATCTCTGTTGTGTGTGATTGTGTGAGTTGGTGATTGGATGTGGACACGTGGTGAATGTTTGATGTTTGGTGGTGTTTTTGAGGTTTTTTGGTGGAATTGGGGTTAGTGGAGTGATTTGTGGGTAGTGTGATGTTGTTTTTTGTGTTTTTGTTGTTTTGTTACTCTGTTGTGTTGTAGAATTCATCTGGTTTTGGAGTATCTGGTTTGTTTCTTTAGTGGTTGCTGATTCTGGTGCTGTGACGTTAAGTAGAGTTATATCTCAATAGTTAATAACATGAGGTGTATTGATGAGTGTGTTGTGTAGTTGAAGCTTTAGGATGCTATGGCCTATGTGATCATAAGTTTGAAGCAATTAGCACTTGGAAACCTTCAATGTGGTGGGTCTATGATAAACCTCACTAGCGTTCTACCTTTAACAGCCTTAAAGACCACCTTTAACGGCTTTAAAGACAACCTTTAAGTTTTAACATCCTTGAAGACCACTTGTCCAGCGCATGCTGCGTTTTACCAATCTTGCTGATTAGCAGGTATTGGCAGGTCCTGTGAGCTTTCCGGTAACGTGTTCTTATGGTTACTAGAAAAAATTAGAATTCGCAACCTTCAACGGGTGGCACAATGATAAGCATTTGAGTCCCTTACTAGAGGTCTTAGATTTGAATCCAGCTTTCTTTGATTTTTTTGACTTTAACCCCGAGACAATTAAGCTGCATTTTGTCTAATGCTATTTCTTAGCAGGGTTTTATTAGGGTCCATTGACTTTTTCTGTAATGGGTTCTCACAGATACCAAAGAAGAAAGTTAGCACTTGGCAGCCATTGACTCTTGTTGACTCATAACCTATAGAAGTTGTATAAGCCTAGTTGATTATGCAAAAAAGAAATTTATGAAGAAAATGTCTCCTTTCGCTTTTGGTTAATTCTTTTCGGTATGTTTCTTACTATGTGGAAGAAGTACATTATAGGAAAAACCGATTATAAGATGGAAAGTAGAAAAAATAGAGGGAAAACAAGCACATTCTAGAATATTAACTGTTTTCATTTGTAACTGTAATCCCAAACCGCACACTGCTGCTATATGAATGTTATAAATTCTGAAAACTTCTTTGGGTAGTTAACATACTCTTTCTGAAAGGAAAATTGTTAGTGACAATCTACACCAAAACAGGAATATTTGGAGATAACAAAAATGTTGCTGCACAAGTGAATTTTATGTATAGGATTTTTTTTCTTGATAAACTAGCTGACAGCTGCATAGTATTTCAGATGCATTGTGGCAACTGAACTTGAGATCTAGTGAAGCAATGGAGTCAGGATCTTACCCTGTGCGTGAAGGAGAGCCAGATTGTTCATACTACATCAGAACAGGCCTTTGTAGATTTGGGGCAACATGTCGTTTCAATCATCCTCCTAACAGGAGTCTGGTAAAAACTGGTTCTGCATTTCTAATAACAGTATCTTTGATCATTAACTGGTTAAAATATATCTGTTACTGCTGTCAATGCCAGTATCCTTTTCCTCATGTAAATGACATTATTCACAGTTTTGTTCATTTAAAATAGTTTTAGCAATAATAAATTAATAATGATAGGAATTTGTGGATAAGTCAACCTCCTTAGAGGCTGCCTTTTTTTTCTTATAGAAAGATAGCAAACTTAAAAAAAGTTTCCTTTTTCACTCTTCTACAAATTAGTTGAACATGATTGCAACCAATAATGACACATTTGGCTTCGTATAGAGGACGGAACCAAGTCTAAGCTAAACCTAAGGTGTAGTGGGCTACATACTGGGCTATAAAATAAACAAATAAGTGACATATGATCTAACAATGAATTATATCTAAAATCAAAGTTTTCTTGAAACTAATATAATAACAGTTGTTCATGTTATTATTGGTTTTAGGCTATTGCAACTGCAAAAATGAGAGGAGAATATCCAGAGAGACCAGGACAACCTGAATGCCAGGTTTGCGTCTATGATTCATTGGCTCTAATTTGTACAGCATTTTGTTCTTGTGAATGTCACTCCAGTTCTATTTTATTTTATTATTTTTCTTGGTTTACTCTAGTTCTACTTAAAGACTGGTACATGCAAATTTGGAGCCACATGCAAATTTCATCATCCTCGAGACATGGCTGGAGTGGCTGGGCGAGTTTCACTGAATGTCTTGGGTTATCCACTTCGCCCGGTTTGCATTTGTAGCTCTTATTGTTATATAGTCTTTCCAGATATCTGTTTTCTTTTCCTCTTTTAAGAAAGAGAAACGATACATAAGTGTGACGCCACTTGGCGTTCATCCATGATAGTGTGAGAAAATGTGCTCTTTTTTAGAAATCATGGATTGATGCCACATGACATTAAACATTTCTTGTATGTGCGTCATTTCTTTTTAAGAAAGTTCGAGTTACCTAGGTGGGACAATGGTGAAACGTGATTACTATCTAGTGATACCTGTCCAAAAATTGAAGTTTTTTATAGCACAAGGCAAAAGTTTAAAGTCTCTTAGTTTTTGTATATTATCATTGTTAATATTGTATTACAAAGCTAAGTTTGAAATTTTGGTTTTCTGAAATGATGTTTGTGATACTTTTGTGCAGAATGAGCCTGAATGCACTTATTATCTAAGAACTGGACAATGCAAATTTGGAAACACTTGTAAATTCCACCATCCTCAACCATCTAATATGATGGTCACATATGGTGGTTCTACAGTTTATCCTACAGTACAATCACCAACAAGTCCAGGTCAGCATTCATACCCAGGGGGAATCACAAATTGGTCCATGTCTAGCGCTTCCTTTGTTCCTAGTCCTCGCTGGCAAGGTCCGTCAAATTATGCACAGATGATTCTACCTCAGGGTGTGGTCTCGGTTCCAGGATGGAATGCCTACAGAGTAAGCTGAGGTTTTAATATATTATTTTCTGTTTCTTGATATTATTTTGCATGGGGGTGTTTGGGTTTGCTTTTTAGAAAGTGATTATGTGATACCGAATTATCAATTTATGATAAACAAATAATCATTTGTAATATAATGAGCTCTAAATGATAGTTCTGATATGATGTTTGAAGTATTATGATTGTTTAAAGGATTAATATTTTAGATAACCGAAAAAGGATTTTTTTTTCGTGAATGAAGGATATGTTTTGTGAGATAGTAATAAACGTCTCATAAAATCATGATTAATGACGAAAATGCCCTTAAATTTTTGGAGATGCCAAAAATACATTTGTGTAGTTAATTCCACCATGTCTAGATTCTAGATCACTTGCTTGGTCACTTCTCTTCAGGGTTCTCTGGGCTCGGTTTCATCTCTGGAGACTCAACAGCAGGCAGCTGGAAACAATCAAATATATGGAACTTCACAACTGAATGAATCAGCTAATGAACCATTAAGTGGAACATATTCTTCATATTATGCATTACCGAGGGAAAATGTATTCCCTGAAAGGCCAGGTCAGCCTGATTGTCAGTTTTACATGAAAACTGGTGACTGTAAATTTGGTGCAGTTTGCAGATTTCATCACCCTAGAGAAAGGGTGATTCCCCCACCTGATTGTGCTTTAAGTCCACTCGGCCTGCCTTTACGCCCGGTTAGTTACTATATATTCATTTCCAGCCGTTTCATGGTATATTTTTATCCCAGTTAGTGGTGTTAATTTCAATATGGTTACTTAAAAATGGGTTGATTTCTGTTATTTCTGATCTCAAAAGGGTCAAAGGGACTGAACGGGTTGAACTTTGTTCAAACCGTCTTTCCAAAGCATATAACCTCCTAAATCGTTTTTATTCAAAGAATTAGATTATTAATATGGACAACAAAGTGTTTTCTGACCCTTACCTGTACTAAATTGACCTGTTTTGATGTGTTACCTGCCCCGCCCCTACACACCCATCTTGCCACCTCTTATCCTAAAGCATGCGTGTAAAAGAAATTGTTGACTATTTGTCAAATTCTCAAATGCATTCTTGGTTCTAAAGATAATGTTTTGCACAAAAACTATTCACAACTACTTTAAGGAATGACATTATAGGGGCAATATGTAGCTCAACTTGATAAAGAATTCATGCCAAAATGGGTAATTCTAGAGTGGGTCGGGTCGGGTTGGACCATATGCAAACACATTTTATTATCCGTCTCTGAATTTTAAAGGACGACTTTCTACCTATTTGATCCATTTTCTTTTAAGTTGAATCCTTTCTCTTAACCCATCTGGCCCGGTTGGATATAAACACAGCTCAAATCAAACCATCAATTAGCAAACATGTCGAAATTGCCACACCTACTACAAAATAGAAATATTCTTTCCCAATAGAATGGTTAACAAATTTCTTTCCAAATTTAACAGGGAGAGCCTTTGTGTGTATTCTATTCTCGTTATAGAATATGCAAATTCGGTCCAAGTTGCAAGTTTGACCACCCAATGGGAGTCTTCACTTACAGTTACTCCCCAACTTCACCTCATGCCCATTTGTTAGCATCATCATCAGGTAGTGGCCCACTAAACATGACATCAGCAGGGCCCGTTATGGGACCTATTACCCTATCAGAAAGAAGACAAATGCCCTCCAGTGATAATAATAACATTACCGTTGACCCGGATGAATAATTATTTCCCAAAATCATTATGTGGTATTTAAACTGTTTACTGTAACTTCATTTATGTTGTTAATATACAGAATAAAGTTAACCTATTCTTCTGGAATTCAATTCCATCTAAAGGCTCATATTCAAAAACTGCACTTTGTAAATTTTCAATTTCGGTCAACTTTTGGTCAAACACAATGTGGAGATTTTATGCAGGATTTGTGAAAAAAACATCGAAAATCTATCAGCAGGACGGTTCCTACATCAAGAAATATTTCTTGGTGATTATAGAACAGGTATTATAGTTTGTAAAAATATTAGTATATGGTCTATAATTTTTGTTTTAATAAATGTTGTTTTTGCAGGTGATAGTGATGTGTTTATACTAGGGACACTTGAAAGCTGGCGTCTCGTGAGTTTTTTTTGGTAATGAGTTCTCACGATTATAAAAGAAGTAAGGTAAATTTAGTTTTTTTTTTAATATCATAAGATTGGTTTTCAACAGATGTTTAATTTTGCTCTAAGTTTCCGGATAATGACAACAATGATAGAAATTTTTGCATGTTACTAGAGGTGGCAAGATGGGCGGTGAGAGGGTTGGGTTGGATAACAGGTCAAACAGATCGGGATGAATTAAGGTAAGTCACTTTATGATTGCATTGAGTATGTTACAAAAACAATATTATCATGTTAATGTTATAAAAGGTTGGGTATTCAAATTATATCGGGTGGAGGTTGTGGTGGCGAATTTATCCTAGAATTGTTATATAAATAAATGTTAATTTCATAAAAAAACCAAATACTTTTCAATTTTATACATGTGCAAATAATCTAGCCAATAAATATTAACATAATACATAATTGGTCCAGTTTGGGATGGATTTTGGTAATCCCACTTTGTAGAAGTGTATTACATACCTATAAGATACTTGATCCGTGTGTTTTCTAGCTATCGGGACCCCCTTTATTAACTTATGCATGTGGGTGAAAATTACCAACTAGTATGCTCATTATCTGCAACTAGATCTCAAACTCGCTTCAAAGTTTGATTTGAAATATCAAATACACAAAATACTTTTCTAACGATTCTATATTTTTAATACTTTCAGCTTTATAACTAATTTTAAAATACTATTTATTATATTTTTAGTGTAATACTTACAAGCCATATGTTATTATGAAAATTGGTAACTTGTTATCTTGATAAAATAATATTATTATGTACATTTTTTTCCGGGTAACTCTAAATACAGTGTCTTATTATGAGTTGTGTAAACAACCTTTCTATTTTTACTGTCTATTAAATTCTTACATGAGTATTTTTTTAAACTTTTTATACCAAAAGACAAAATAATAAATATTTGATCTGAGAGTAAATTGTCATTTTCGTTCATGAGGTTTGGTAAAAATTGTCAATTTCATCCAATAGTTGTTTTTTTTTGCATTTGGGTCCTTGTCATCATCTATGAATCTTATCATATTCATCAACTATATTAACTCCATCCAAATTCTCCTTTAAATGAGGGGTATATTGGTCATTTTACATATATGTTTTATTTTTTTTAAAAAATATGATTTAATTTATTTTCTTTAGATACATTGTGATTTTAGTCTCTATGGTTTGGAAATATTTGCCATTTCAGTCCAAAAAGAACCACCAAACCATCACCACCCTATCACAGAACCACCAACACTACTTCAAACCGCCCACCACCACACACACACTAGAAATCAACAGTCAATATTGAACTTGTAACGCATATCAGACACTATTAATACCTCTACAATATTCGTTTTCAAGGTTTCATATGCGTTTTCAAAGGGTTTTATTACAAGTTCAAGATTGATGATCGATTTCTAGTGCTTATATGATGGCAGAGATCTGGTGTGTGGTGGTGGGTAATAGTGTCGTGTTTGTGGTTTTGTAATAAGGTGGTGGTGGGTAAGAGTGTGGTGTTTGTGGTTTTGTAATAAGGTGGTGGTGGTTCTTGTTTTGGGATGGTGGTATGGTGGCTTAGTGACATGGTGGCGTGGTGATTCTATCACGGGGTGGGCCGGGTGGTGGTGATATGGTGTTTCGTGAAAGGGGTGGTGCCGTGGTGGTGAGATGGTCTTTTTGGACTGAAATGACAAACATGTCCAAATCACTGGAACGAAGATAATAATATACTTAAAGAAGAGATTAAATTAGGTTTAAAAAAAGTAAAATAAAACATATATGTTTAATGATCAATACTCCTCATTTAACGGAGAATTTTGAATGTATTTAATAGAGCAAATGAATATGAAAAGATTTGTAAACGAGAGGGACTCAAATACAAGAAAACAAACTATTGAATAAAGTGACAGTTTTCAACAAATCAAAGAACGAAAATGATATTTTACTTTTGATTTGAAGTTTTCTATCTGACACTAAAAATTTTAAATTACTTTTAGCAAACCCCTTTAAATAAAATTTCATGTTAACTTAAAAAGCTATTGCCTAGACGTGGCAACTGAAAATAATATCAAATTTTCATTTTTAGTGGTTAAACCTGTCACCATAGTGAATTGAATTTGAAAGTATTTATGGTATGTTAGTGGATATGTTTACTGCATTGAGACATAAAAAAGTACTTTGTTTAGTTCATTTGCCCTTGTTTGTTACTAATTTACAATGATTATCTTATCTTTGAATAATATGTTTTTTGAGATTCTATTATTATAAAATCAAAAAAAGACTGATAATCGTTGAAGTACAACACAACCAAAAGTCAAGCCCGCGATTATTCATTTTATTGAGATTATTAATAATGCTGTTCATTAAATCTTTCATTATTATGATTTGTATGCATTGAAATTGACTTTAAACCACGTGTTGAATTGTTCTTTTTTAGTCACGGACAAGGTATAAACTCCTTGTGATATTATTTCCCAAATGAAAAAACTTTATAACCACCAACCATTTAGGCAATCAAAGTTTTATTGTATGGTTAACATCGATCTCTAAATTAATAAGTTCAAACAAATTTTTGATGTTATCAACTTACTGAACATGACAAGGTATGAAGCGGTACAATATATTCAAAGTAAAATTATTGAAAAGTACATACCATTAGAAATATAAGACGGTTGAATTGGGGTGTTTAAATTGTATCATAGTGATAAAGTGTAATGTAGGACGTGCGATTGCTAGTGCTACCATTGTTAACTTCCTCACCCTTTAGATGTTATAAATGTATATAGCTACGGCGTGATGTCAGTTGCGCTCTCACATTTTGATAATGTGATAACGCTTAGCCAAACGATGGTCAAGGGGATTCAAACCACCCGATTTTGAGCATGGAACACATTTGGGTGGTTTGGACTCATGAAACTAGTTTCCGTGGGTTTTATCATATGGTAAGTCGTCTTTGGGCAATTGCATGATAAATTACGAGTTGTGTACCCCACCCTATGCGTCATCACGAGTGGTGTTATCTTATTATGATAAACTAAAAACGTTGCATAACACCACTTCGCTAAAGATCTCTAAAGTGTTCCAATCATTGTCATATAGAAAACTAATATAGTATTACTTGTATTCATGCATATACTACTTCTATATTTCTATTACTTAGTTAGTCTCCCGTCTATACAAAGGGGAGCTAACTCATTTGTATGATAATTATATATATTGATAGTATCAGAGATTTTGTATTCATCTTTTACATCCTTGAAGTTATATTATATATATTATTAAATATGTATGTCGGTTGGCATGATATCTTCTTAAGGATCTTTTAATAAGCTACTAATTTTTAGTGATTGACATAAAGAACACCATTTCACATCTTTCAATGTCACTCTCAACTAATTTGCTAGATCTTGTTTCATTATATTTATTTTGAGTTTATTGTTTTTTTCTTTTTTCTTTAGGATTATAGTAAATAGATTGAGCAGTAATGATTATGAGCTTTTATGAAAAATCATAAATACTTTATTTTTGTGAACGGCAATCATGAATACTTATTAGTTATGCATTATTTTTGTTTTAAATTATTATAAGGAAATTTAGTTCAAATTTTGCGTTAGACATGCTTATATTATTACGTTTACAAAATATAAATATACATAATTAATTAATAAGGAACACTTGAAACATTTTTTAAAAATATATAATATTATTTATATAAGTTCATCTAACTTTAACCTATTATTAATTAACAAAATGATTGTGATTTTGAGGTATCATTGTATGGAATCATTGTTATTTGAAAGATGTAAAAGATTGGAAGGACGAAACACGAATACAAATGGTGAGCAGGTTGAACGGGTTAGCCACCATCTATTGCACTAGAATGGTTCGGTCGATTGGTGACGGGACACCAAAAAATTAAAAAATAAGAGAACCTATAATGAAATATTAAAATCTTGAACATAAAAGATAATCACTCTCTTGTAAAAGAACCCTACAACAACATGTGCGGTTCAAATCATAATTATATTTTAAAGCTCTTAAAGGTATCTTCTTACTTTTAAATATATATCTTAATAATAAATATATA